>CAXIEQ010000141.1:27500-32500 GCA_964023945.1 Ectemnius cavifrons
AGAGATACTGGACGGCCCTAGCAAGGACGTGGCCCACGATGTTCGGCAGATGGCCGAGCATTGGGGACCGTTCGTGGCCCAGGCATCGGGGCCCGAGCCCCCGGGAACCAGACCAAGTTCCCGGAGGGACCTCGAGTTCATTTGGCGTCCAGTATCTTGTGAGGAAGTGGCAGCTGTCACCTTGCCACTCAATGCCGCTCCGGGGATCGACGGACTTAATGTGCGCCTCTGGAGGGCCGTTCCATCTTCCATCAAGGCCCTCCTCTTCAATGTCGTGATGCGTATGGGTGGATTCCCGCCGGCGATGATAGCGAGTAGGACGGTATTTATTCCGAAAGGAGATATTCCATCTTCTCCTTCGGATTACCGTCCGATCTCCATCACGTCGGTGGTGGTGCGGCATCTGCATAAACTACTGGCTTCCAGGCTTCGCGAGTCCAAGGTGGTAGACATCAGACAGCGGTGTTTCGACGACGGTTGCGCCGAAAACGTGGCCGTACTGTCGACACTGCTGATGGATTCCCGCAGTAAGCGGCGGGAACTCCATGTTGCCGCCTTGGATTTTGCGAAGGCCTTTGATTCGGTGAATCATGGCGCCGTCACCTGCGCCCTGAAGTCAGTAGGGATGCCGCGCAAGTTTGTCGACTATGTCGGCAAACTGTACACCCGGAGCTCCACGGCATTTGAAGTGCACGGTGAGAGGTCAGAGCTTTTTGGAATTGGCAGAGGCGTCCGTCAAGGTGATCCGCTGTCCCCATACCTGTTCTGCCTTGTAGTGGATTTGGTATTGGGGACAGTCCCTGCGGATGTAGGTTACGAAATAGGAGAACATCGGGTCAACTGCATAGCTTATGCAGATGATGTTCTCCTATTTGCTGCCACCCAGTGGGGCCTCCAGACGAGTCTTCGGACGGTGGAGGCGAGGGCTGAGGAGATGGGGCTTAGGCTTAATGCCAAGAAGTGTTCGGTGCTGTCTTTGGTTCCCTCCGGAAAGGAAAAGAAGATCAAGATCGTGTCCACTCCCACGTTTCGACTTCGGTCGGGACCGTACCTGCCACAGGTGGCGTCTACTGCCGAGTGGCGGTACCTGGGAGTGGACTTCCAAGTGAGGGGACCGAAAAAGATCGGGGCGGATATGGAGCAGTATCTGTCCCGCATCTCCACAGCACCGACCAAGCCCCAGCAACGCCTTAAGGTCTTGCGTTGCTTCCTCATCCCTCGGCTCTACCACGGGCTCGTTTTGGGCTCGGCCACTCTGGGGAAATTAAAAGCTCTTGACCTCCAAGTACGTGCAGCGGTGCGACGATGGCTTCGTCTGCCTTCCGACGTGTCGAACGCTTTTATACACGCTTCCATCAGTGATGGGGGGTTAGGAATTCCGGCACTGGCCACCACCGTCCCAGGCTTAGTCTTCGACCGCCTGAAGGCACTGGGACAATCCTCCTCTCCCCACGTGCGCGCGGTAGCGCACGCTGCGTGGGTGAGCCGTAAGCTCCGGTGGGCCACATTGGCTCTTACCCGGGGGGAGGAGTTTCTGGGCACAAAACACCGACGTGCCCGGTGGTGGGCCAGAAGATTACTCAGTTCGGTCGATGGGGCCGAACTGAAGGAGTGCGCGGATACTAACCTCTCATCATGGTGGATCGACGGCGGATCCCACGCTGTGCCTGGTCGTGACTTCGTCCAATACGTGCACGTTCGGATAAACTCCCTCCCGACGCGTATTCGTACGTCAAGGGGGCGGGACCGAACGATGCACGCCACCGGATGCCGTGCGGGCTGTAGCTCCACCGAAACAGCAGCGCACGTCATCCAGGGTTGTCATAGAACCCATGGTGGCCGCATTTTGCGTCATAATGCTGTGTGTCGCACTTTGGCACACGGCTTACGCAATGCGGGTTGGACGGTACGCGAGGAACCCGTGTACGTCACGACCGAGGGCAGGCGCAAGCCTGACCTCGTTTGCCAGCGTGGTGATCAGGTTCACGTCGTCGACGCACAGGTGGTCAGCGGTAGTAGACCCCTCACAGAGACGCACGAGGCGAAGTGCCGCTATTATGCGGATAACACTTCCCTCTGTAACGCCCTGTGTAGGGAGTTTGGCATCCATCCGCCACAGCTCCAGTTCTTCTCCTGTACCATCTCTTGGAGGGGAATCTGGAGCTGCAAATCCGCTGACTCACTGTTGGGCATGGGCTTGACACGAGGGCTGTTACGCGGGATTACAACCCGCGTATTGCAGGGCAGCCACACAAATTGGACGAGGTGGAATCGGATGACGGGCACGCACGTTCCAGCTAGGGGAATCGATCGGCAAGGGGTAGGGTGACATTGAGCAGGTGGCACTGCAGACCGGGAACCCGCCCCCATCCTTGTGTTTGTCCTCCCCTCACTCCTTCATGTCGCGGGCAATGCATCAAAAAAAAAAAAAAAAAAAAATAGCCAAATGCCTCGTCATCTAATTAGTGACGCGCATGAATGGATTAACGAGATTCCCTCTGTCCCTATCTACTATTCGCTCTCGAGCTGCCGAAGGGTACGGACGTGCCTGCGCTCCGCTCCGACCAAGGGTTCCCTACCTGAGTTCTGTGCCGACCGCATTCCGACGCTACGAGCTGTGAAGTTCGCAAAGTGACAGGTGATATCTGTGCTCTGTGCAACACATTCCGTGCTATTTCTGCGTTTTATTCTCCGTGCTGTGCTGCCCACCGTCGCACCATGGAGTGCGATAGCGACGCCGCGCCGATCCCTGCTGCCCCCGTCCCCGCGCGCCGTAAAAAACGGGATGCTTTCCCGTCATCGGATCCTGACGCCGAGGATACCACCATCGAGGAGACAAGCAAGCGAAAGAAGAAGAAAAAGGCGCCGAAGCCGACACCCACGACCGACGACGCTACGCCCACGCCGACCGCCACACCCCCACAGGACTGCAGCAAAGAGGTAGGCTTTGCGACTGCGCTGATGCGCATTATCTCCTACTGCCGCGAGCCCTCCAACAAGATCGCCGACGAGAACGCGAACGCCCTTGTGCGCGAATTATCTGCGATGAGCCGTGCCCATGACCACGTGGTAGCCGAAAACCGCGCCCTCCGAGAAAAAATCGCGAAGATCGAGAACTCGTGCCTCTCCGCCGCAACCGCGAACATCGCCGACATTCGTGCGTATGCTTCTCACGAACGTGCCCTCGGCCATCTCCGAGAAGGAGCTACTCGCGACAATCCGCGCGCAAAACTTCGCCGCGACCCCGGTAAAAGAATTCTCCGAAGGATTCTCCCTTGTCGCTCAAACCGGTGAGAAAGACCGCGAGACGACCAAGTGGGTCGTCGAGATATCCCCGAAGCTCCGCGACGCGATGAAAGAATCCGGCCGAGTATTCATCGGCTGGAACTCGTGCCCGATTCACGATTACCTGCGTGTCACCCGTTGCTATAACTGTCAGCAGTTCGGGCATGTGTCCAAGCACTGCTCGGCGAAAACCGAGACGTGTGGACACTGCGCTGCTGATGGTCACGCGAATAAAAACTGCCCGCGCGCAAAAAAGGACCCTATTTGCGTAAACTGCAAACGCGCCGGTAAGCCTTCAAATCATTCCTCTCGCGCGCCCGACTGTCCCGCGTATAAACATGCCTTGCAGGTATACATCTCTCGCGTCGATTACGGCAAACAATAATGGCAGGTAGCCGTCCCTCCATTCGCGGTCATCCCCCACCCCCCCCATCGGTCCCTTCGGATTGCTCAGTTGAATGCCCAGGGCTCGATGTCGGTGACATCCGAACTACGCAAAGTTTCGGATGATTTGAAGCTCGATGTCATCTTAATTCAAGAGCCGTATATTTCTAATGGCGCGGTGCGCGGCCTTGGCCTGCGCACTCGTGTCGTATCCGACACGAAAACTTTCGCGCGTATTAAAAACCCGACGAAGCCGAAGGCAGCCATCGCCATTGTCGATCCGCTGCTGACCGCCTTCAAGATTGAAAACCTCTCGAATACACACTTCGTGTGTGTAGAGGTCACCTCCGCGCACGCTGAATACGTTCTCGTATCAGCGTATTTTCAATTTTGCGATGACATTGAGCCTTATCTCGCGCATCTCGACGTTATATTGCGGTCCCTCCGCGGTCGGAAGATTATTATCTGTGCCGACACAAACGCGAAATCCTCCCTATGGCACAGCAGGCAGACTGATGAAAGGGGTCTTGCACTCGAGAATCTTCTCGCGCAGCACGACCTCAGGATTCAGAATCTACCTGCTCCCCATGCCACGTTCGACAACCTTCGGGGCAGGTCAAATATTGACCTGACCCTCGCGACCCCTTGCTGCGGGAAACTCATCCAAGAGTGGACCGTACACAATAGAGTCACTACGAGCGATCACAATGTGATCAGCTTTCGCGTTTCCCAACCGGATCCCCCTCGCCCGTCTATACAAACCGCCCGCTTTAACCCAGCTAGAGCAGACTGGGAGAAATTCTCCGAATACTTAGAGTCACGCTCCGATAATCTGCTCTCACGCGACGCGAATCTCACACGCGATGCCCACTCTCTCTCCCACCGCATCGAGGAACTCATCCTCGCGGCGGCTGAGCAATCCATCCCGCGAAAATCCAAGTTCCCCAGCTCCACCCCGTGGTGGACGAGGGAACTCACCGCGCTTCGTTATCGCTTACGGCGCCAATGCCGGCGATACAAAAATTCCGTTACCCCCTCGCGCCGTGAAATCGAATTCGAGAAGTACAAAACCCTCCGCCGCGAATATACGAGAGAAATCGTTCGAGCGAAAACACGCAGCTGGAGAGATTTCGTTTCCAGAGTCGGAAATTCCAATCCCTTTAGCCTTGTGTACAGGATTCAGGCGGAGAAATTCTCCCCTGAACACGTGCACACCGGATTAGCAAACAATGGTTCCCAGACGGTCTCATGGTCAGCGACCATGACGACCCTTTTGTCCGCGCTCATCCCCGATGACGACATCGGTGTCGAGACTGCCTGGCACGCCAGTG
>CAXIEQ010000142.1:0-67572 GCA_964023945.1 Ectemnius cavifrons
CTCTACTCTCTACTCTCTACTCTCTACTCTCTACTCTCTACTCTCTACTCTCTACTCTCTACTCTCTACTCTCTACTCTCTACTCTCTACTCTCTACTCTCTCTCTACTCTCTACTCTCTACTCTCTACTCTCTACTCTCTACTCTCTACTCTCTACTCTCTACTCTCTACTCTCTACTCTCTACTCTCTACTCTCTACTCTCTACTCTCTACTCTCTACTCTCTACTCTCTACTCTCTACTCTCTACTCTCTACTCTCTACTCTCTACTCTCTACTCTCTACTCTCTACTCTCTACTCTCTACTCTCTACTCTCTACTCTCTACTCTCTACTCTCTACTCTCTACTCTCTACTCTCTACTCTCTACTCTCTACTCTCTACTCTCTACTCTCTACTCTCTACTCTCTACTCTCTACTCTCTACTCTCTACTCTCTACTCTCTACTCTCTACTCTCTACTCTCTACTCTCTACTCTCTACTCTCTACTCTCTACTCTCTACTCTCTACTCTCTACTCTCTACTCTCTACTCTCTACTCTCTACTCTCTACTCTCTACTCTCTACTCTCTACTCTCTACTCTCTACTCTCTACTCTCTACTCTCTACTCTCTACTCTCTACTCTCTACTCTCTACTCTCTACTCTCTACTCTCTACTCTCTACTCTCTACTCTCTACTCTCTACTCTCTACTCTCTACTCTCTACTCTCTACTCTCTACTCTCTACTCTCTACTCTCTACTCTCTACTCTCTACTCTCTACTCTCTACTCTCTACTCTCTACTCTCTACTCTCTACTCTCTACTCTCTACTCTCTACTCTCTACTCTCTACTCTCTACTCTCTACTCTCTACTCTCTACTCTCTACTCTCTACTCTCTACTCTCTACTCTCTACTCTCTACTCTCTACTCTCTACTCTCTACTCTCTACTCTCTACTCTCTACTCTCTACTCTCTACTCTCTACTCTCTACTCTCTACTCTCTACTCTCTACTCTCTACTCTCTACTCTCTACTCTCTACTCTCTACTCTCTACTCTCTACTCTCTACTCTCTACTCTCTACTCTCTACTCTCTACTCTCTACTCTCTACTCTCTACTCTCTACTCTCTACTCTCTACTCTCTACTCTCTACTCTCTACTCTCTACTCTCTACTCTCTACTCTCTACTCTCTACTCTCTACTCTCTACTCTCTACTCTCTACTCTCTACTCTCTACTCTCTACTCTCTACTCTCTACTCTCTACTCTCTACTCTCTACTCTCTACTCTCTACTCTCTACTCTCTACTCTCTACTCTCTACTCTCTACTCTCTACTCTCTACTCTCTACTCTCTACTCTCTACTCTCTACTCTCTACTCTCTACTCTCTACTCTCTACTCTCTACTCTCTACTCTCTACTCTCTACTCTCTACTCTCTACTCTCTACTCTCTACTCTCTACTCTCTACTCTCTACTCTCTACTCTCTACTCTCTACTCTCTACTCTCTACTCTCTACTCTCTACTCTCTACTCTCTACTCTCTACTCTCTACTCTCTACTCTCTACTCTCTACTCTCTACTCTCTACTCTCTACTCTCTACTCTCTACTCTCTACTCTCTACTCTCTACTCTCTACTCTCTACTCTCTACTCTCTACTCTCTACTCTCTACTCTCTACTCTCTACTCTCTACTCTCTACTCTCTACTCTCTACTCTCTACTCTCTACTCTCTACTCTCTACTCTCTACTCTCTACTCTCTACTCTCTACTCTCTACTCTCTACTCTCTACTCTCTACTCTCTACTCTCTACTCTCTACTCTCTACTCTCTACTCTCTACTCTCTACTCTCTACTCTCTACTCTCTACTCTCTACTCTCTACTCTCTACTCTCTACTCTCTACTCTCTACTCTCTACTCTCTACTCTCTACTCTCTACTCTCTACTCTCTACTCTCTACTCTCTACTCTCTACTCTCTACTCTCTACTCTCTACTCTCTACTCTCTACTCTCTACTCTCTACTCTCTACTCTCTACTCTCTACTCTCTACTCTCTACTCTCTACTCTCTACTCTCTACTCTCTACTCTCTACTCTCTACTCTCTACTCTCTACTCTCTACTCTCTACTCTCTACTCTCTACTCTCTACTCTCTACTCTCTACTCTCTACTCTCTACTCTCTACTCTCTACTCTCTACTCTCTACTCTCTACTCTCTACTCTCTACTCTCTACTCTCTACTCTCTACTCTCTACTCTCTACTCTCTACTCTCTACTCTCTACTCTCTACTCTCTACTCTCTACTCTCTACTCTCTACTCTCTACTCTCTACTCTCTACTCTCTACTCTCTACTCTCTACTCTCTACTCTCTACTCTCTACTCTCTACTCTCTACTCTCTACTCTCTACTCTCTACTCTCTACTCTCTACTCTCTACTCTCTACTCTCTACTCTCTACTCTCTACTCTCTACTCTCTACTCTCTACTCTCTACTCTCTACTCTCTACTCTCTACTCTCTACTCTCTACTCTCTACTCTCTACTCTCTACTCTCTACTCTCTACTCTCTACTCTCTACTCTCTACTCTCTACTCTCTACTCTCTACTCTCTACTCTCTACTCTCTACTCTCTACTCTCTACTCTCTACTCTCTACTCTCTACTCTCTACTCTCTACTCTCTACTCTCTACTCTCTACTCTCTACTCTCTACTCTCTACTCTCTACTCTCTACTCTCTACTCTCTACTCTCTACTCTCTACTCTCTACTCTCTACTCTCTACTCTCTACTCTCTACTCTCTACTCTCTACTCTCTACTCTCTACTCTCTACTCTCTACTCTCTACTCTCTACTCTCTACTCTCTACTCTCTACTCTCTACTCTCTACTCTCTACTCTCTACTCTCTACTCTCTACTCTCTACTCTCTACTCTCTACTCTCTACTCTCTACTCTCTACTCTCTACTCTCTACTCTCTACTCTCTACTCTCTACTCTCTACTCTCTACTCTCTACTCTCTACTCTCTACTCTCTACTCTCTACTCTCTACTCTCTACTCTCTACTCTCTACTCTCTACTCTCTACTCTCTACTCTCTACTCTCTACTCTCTACTCTCTACTCTCTACTCTCTACTCTCTACTCTCTACTCTCTACTCTCTACTCTCTACTCTCTACTCTCTACTCTCTACTCTCTACTCTCTACTCTCTACTCTCTACTCTCTACTCTCTACTCTCTACTCTCTACTCTCTACTCTCTACTCTCTACTCTCTACTCTCTACTCTCTACTCTCTACTCTCTACTCTCTACTCTCTACTCTCTACTCTCTACTCTCTACTCTCTACTCTCTACTCTCTACTCTCTACTCTCTACTCTCTACTCTCTACTCTCTACTCTCTACTCTCTACTCTCTACTCTCTACTCTCTACTCTCTACTCTCTACTCTCTACTCTCTACTCTCTACTCTCTACTCTCTACTCTCTACTCTCTACTCTCTACTCTCTACTCTCTACTCTCTACTCTCTACTCTCTACTCTCTACTCTCTACTCTCTACTCTCTACTCTCTACTCTCTACTCTCTACTCTCTACTCTCTACTCTCTACTCTCTACTCTCTACTCTCTACTCTCTACTCTCTACTCTCTACTCTCTACTCTCTACTCTCTACTCTCTACTCTCTACTCTCTACTCTCTACTCTCTACTCTCTACTCTCTACTCTCTACTCTCTACTCTCTACTCTCTACTCTCTACTCTCTACTCTCTACTCTCTACTCTCTACTCTCTACTCTCTACTCTCTACTCTCTACTCTCTACTCTCTACTCTCTACTCTCTACTCTCTACTCTCTACTCTCTACTCTCTACTCTCTACTCTCTACTCTCTACTCTCTACTCTCTACTCTCTACTCTCTACTCTCTACTCTCTACTCTCTACTCTCTACTCTCTACTCTCTACTCTCTACTCTCTACTCTCTACTCTCTACTCTCTACTCTCTACTCTCTACTCTCTACTCTCTACTCTCTACTCTCTACTCTCTACTCTCTACTCTCTACTCTCTACTCTCTACTCTCTACTCTCTACTCTCTACTCTCTACTCTCTACTCTCTACTCTCTACTCTCTACTCTCTACTCTCTACTCTCTACTCTCTACTCTCTACTCTCTACTCTCTACTCTCTACTCTCTACTCTCTACTCTCTACTCTCTACTCTCTACTCTCTACTCTCTACTCTCTACTCTCTACTCTCTACTCTCTACTCTCTACTCTCTACTCTCTACTCTCTACTCTCTACTCTCTACTCTCTACTCTCTACTCTCTACTCTCTACTCTCTACTCTCTACTCTCTACTCTCTACTCTCTACTCTCTACTCTCTACTCTCTACTCTCTACTCTCTACTCTCTACTCTCTACTCTCTACTCTCTACTCTCTACTCTCTACTCTCTACTCTCTACTCTCTACTCTCTACTCTCTACTCTCTACTCTCTACTCTCTACTCTCTACTCTCTACTCTCTACTCTCTACTCTCTACTCTCTACTCTCTACTCTCTACTCTCTACTCTCTACTCTCTACTCTCTACTCTCTACTCTCTACTCTCTACTCTCTACTCTCTACTCTCTACTCTCTACTCTCTACTCTCTACTCTCTACTCTCTACTCTCTACTCTCTACTCTCTACTCTCTACTCTCTACTCTCTACTCTCTACTCTCTACTCTCTACTCTCTACTCTCTACTCTCTACTCTCTACTCTCTACTCTCTACTCTCTACTCTCTACTCTCTACTCTCTACTCTCTACTCTCTACTCTCTACTCTCTACTCTCTACTCTCTACTCTCTACTCTCTACTCTCTACTCTCTACTCTCTACTCTCTACTCTCTACTCTCTACTCTCTACTCTCTACTCTCTACTCTCTACTCTCTACTCTCTACTCTCTACTCTCTACTCTCTACTCTCTACTCTCTACTCTCTACTCTCTACTCTCTACTCTCTACTCTCTACTCTCTACTCTCTACTCTCTACTCTCTACTCTCTACTCTCTACTCTCTACTCTCTACTCTCTACTCTCTACTCTCTACTCTCTACTCTCTACTCTCTACTCTCTACTCTCTACTCTCTACTCTCTACTCTCTACTCTCTACTCTCTACTCTCTACTCTCTACTCTCTACTCTCTACTCTCTACTCTCTACTCTCTACTCTCTACTCTCTACTCTCTACTCTCTACTCTCTACTCTCTACTCTCTACTCTCTACTCTCTACTCTCTACTCTCTACTCTCTACTCTCTACTCTCTACTCTCTACTCTCTACTCTCTACTCTCTACTCTCTACTCTCTACTCTCTACTCTCTACTCTCTACTCTCTACTCTCTACTCTCTACTCTCTACTCTCTACTCTCTACTCTCTACTCTCTACTCTCTACTCTCTACTCTCTACTCTCTACTCTCTACTCTCTACTCTCTACTCTCTACTCTCTACTCTCTACTCTCTACTCTCTACTCTCTACTCTCTACTCTCTACTCTCTACTCTCTACTCTCTACTCTCTACTCTCTACTCTCTACTCTCTACTCTCTACTCTCTACTCTCTACTCTCTACTCTCTACTCTCTACTCTCTACTCTCTACTCTCTACTCTCTACTCTCTACTCTCTACTCTCTACTCTCTACTCTCTACTCTCTACTCTCTACTCTCTACTCTCTACTCTCTACTCTCTACTCTCTACTCTCTACTCTCTACTCTCTACTCTCTACTCTCTACTCTCTACTCTCTACTCTCTACTCTCTACTCTCTACTCTCTACTCTCTACTCTCTACTCTCTACTCTCTACTCTCTACTCTCTACTCTCTACTCTCTACTCTCTACTCTCTACTCTCTACTCTCTACTCTCTACTCTCTACTCTCTACTCTCTACTCTCTACTCTCTACTCTCTACTCTCTACTCTCTACTCTCTACTCTCTACTCTCTACTCTCTACTCTCTACTCTCTACTCTCTACTCTCTACTCTCTACTCTCTACTCTCTACTCTCTACTCTCTACTCTCTACTCTCTACTCTCTACTCTCTACTCTCTACTCTCTACTCTCTACTCTCTACTCTCTACTCTCTACTCTCTACTCTCTACTCTCTACTCTCTACTCTCTACTCTCTACTCTCTACTCTCTACTCTCTACTCTCTACTCTCTACTCTCTACTCTCTACTCTCTACTCTCTACTCTCTACTCTCTACTCTCTACTCTCTACTCTCTACTCTCTACTCTCTACTCTCTACTCTCTACTCTCTACTCTCTACTCTCTACTCTCTACTCTCTACTCTCTACTCTCTACTCTCTACTCTCTACTCTCTACTCTCTACTCTCTACTCTCTACTCTCTACTCTCTACTCTCTACTCTCTACTCTCTACTCTCTACTCTCTACTCTCTACTCTCTACTCTCTACTCTCTACTCTCTACTCTCTACTCTCTACTCTCTACTCTCTACTCTCTACTCTCTACTCTCTACTCTCTACTCTCTACTCTCTACTCTCTACTCTCTACTCTCTACTCTCTACTCTCTACTCTCTACTCTCTACTCTCTACTCTCTACTCTCTACTCTCTACTCTCTACTCTCTACTCTCTACTCTCTACTCTCTACTCTCTACTCTCTACTCTCTACTCTCTACTCTCTACTCTCTACTCTCTACTCTCTACTCTCTACTCTCTACTCTCTACTCTCTACTCTCTACTCTCTACTCTCTACTCTCTACTCTCTACTCTCTACTCTCTACTCTCTACTCTCTACTCTCTACTCTCTACTCTCTACTCTCTACTCTCTACTCTCTACTCTCTACTCTCTACTCTCTACTCTCTACTCTCTACTCTCTACTCTCTACTCTCTACTCTCTACTCTCTACTCTCTACTCTCTACTCTCTACTCTCTACTCTCTACTCTCTACTCTCTACTCTCTACTCTCTACTCTCTACTCTCTACTCTCTACTCTCTACTCTCTACTCTCTACTCTCTACTCTCTACTCTCTACTCTCTACTCTCTACTCTCTACTCTCTACTCTCTACTCTCTACTCTCTACTCTCTACTCTCTACTCTCTACTCTCTACTCTCTACTCTCTACTCTCTACTCTCTACTCTCTACTCTCTACTCTCTACTCTCTACTCTCTACTCTCTACTCTCTACTCTCTACTCTCTACTCTCTACTCTCTACTCTCTACTCTCTACTCTCTACTCTCTACTCTCTACTCTCTACTCTCTACTCTCTACTCTCTACTCTCTACTCTCTACTCTCTACTCTCTACTCTCTACTCTCTACTCTCTACTCTCTACTCTCTACTCTCTACTCTCTACTCTCTACTCTCTACTCTCTACTCTCTACTCTCTACTCTCTACTCTCTACTCTCTACTCTCTACTCTCTACTCTCTACTCTCTACTCTCTACTCTCTACTCTCTACTCTCTACTCTCTACTCTCTACTCTCTACTCTCTACTCTCTACTCTCTACTCTCTACTCTCTACTCTCTACTCTCTACTCTCTACTCTCTACTCTCTACTCTCTACTCTCTACTCTCTACTCTCTACTCTCTACTCTCTACTCTCTACTCTCTACTCTCTACTCTCTACTCTCTACTCTCTACTCTCTACTCTCTACTCTCTACTCTCTACTCTCTACTCTCTACTCTCTACTCTCTACTCTCTACTCTCTACTCTCTACTCTCTACTCTCTACTCTCTACTCTCTACTCTCTACTCTCTACTCTCTACTCTCTACTCTCTACTCTCTACTCTCTACTCTCTACTCTCTACTCTCTACTCTCTACTCTCTACTCTCTACTCTCTACTCTCTACTCTCTACTCTCTACTCTCTACTCTCTACTCTCTACTCTCTACTCTCTACTCTCTACTCTCTACTCTCTACTCTCTACTCTCTACTCTCTACTCTCTACTCTCTACTCTCTACTCTCTACTCTCTACTCTCTACTCTCTACTCTCTACTCTCTACTCTCTACTCTCTACTCTCTACTCTCTACTCTCTACTCTCTACTCTCTACTCTCTACTCTCTACTCTCTACTCTCTACTCTCTACTCTCTACTCTCTACTCTCTACTCTCTACTCTCTACTCTCTACTCTCTACTCTCTACTCTCTACTCTCTACTCTCTACTCTCTACTCTCTACTCTCTACTCTCTACTCTCTACTCTCTACTCTCTACTCTCTACTCTCTACTCTCTACTCTCTACTCTCTACTCTCTACTCTCTACTCTCTACTCTCTACTCTCTACTCTCTACTCTCTACTCTCTACTCTCTACTCTCTACTCGGACTCCGAGCCGCCGGCGAGCTGCCCCGCTTGGGGCTTGCTCCTGTCGCGCGCCGAGTCGACCTGGGGTTTCTTCGCCTGTGCCCACACGACGCCCTCCCCCGTGGATGGGGGCCCCCTCTTTCGCCGGGAACTCCCGGGCCGGGAGGAGCTCGATGCCATCGAGGCATCGGACTCCTCGCCGGCGGAAGCGCCCGACGTCACCGAGGCGCGTCGGGAGAGGAACGTGTCGGGCAGGCGGCTGAACACCACCTAACAGCTCGGCACGGCCCCCTCGGTCACCGACACCACGGAGGCGACGGACGTGTCTGAGTCATCGGACTCGCCGGCGTTGTCGTCCGTGGGCCGGATGCCCGATTGACTCTTCTTTTCTTTACTCCGTGCTGCTCGCACGTCGCAGGGGGTCGCAGGCGGCCCTATTCCGCTGACGGAATGGACAACCGCGCTGCCACTCCCCTCTTCTCCCCCCTTGGAGCTGGGAATCTCCGCATCTTCTTTTCGGCACGTTTCATGACCAGTTCTATCACTTCCATTCTTCATATTTTGAGTTTTAGGGCCTCCGCCCATACCTCCCTCCAACGTCCAGTGAGTGTACAGTAATGTGTATGTGTGTGTGTGTGTGTGCGTAGTGTGTATTGAGAGACGGTCATCGCCCGGAAAATCCGAACCCCCCGAACGAGGAGGGGCCGGCCGCGCCGACTAAGCTTTTTAAGGCATCCACGGGTGGCCTCGGAAGAGCCCCCCCGGGACGGGCTGCAGGGTCCCATCTGGTCACCAACCGGCACTACAACCCGCCCCGAGATTATTCGCCCCTGATAGGGCAGCCTCCCCGTTGGTTAGACGGGGTTCGGGCCCCTGTACTCGGGAGCGGCCCGGGTGTGCCATCCCCGGTTTATCAACTGTATCCTCCCGTGGTACCACCGCGGGAGAGCGACCGACAATCCCCCCGAACGGGGAGAACGGCCCCGAGCGAAACCGCCTTTCGTGTGTGTGCGAGTGTAATGTAGGGTGTGTTTCTGTGTGTGTGTGTGTGCTCCCCCGCGGTGGACCACCTCAAAGAGGCGGCACACTACGGGAGAGTGTGTGTGAGGTGTGTGTAAGTGTAAGTGTGCGCTGGTTTTGGTCCGCGGCGACTGCTTACGCGAGTCGCAACCCTCCAGTTGGAACTGGAGGGGCCCCCTATCCGCCACCCGGGGACGCGCCGTGTCGAAGACCAGCAACTTCCTCCGCGATACTGGTGCGTCGTGGGAACGACTTAGAATCGGCCCAACAGCAGCAGTACCGCGGCACGGAGGTTAGAGAACCCGTCGGAGAGAAAAGCAGATCTAGCTCGCGCCAGAAGAGCTTGAACTCTCTTTCGACAGGCTCTATATTGTACCCGCAAGTCCGGATTCCCAGTTCTAATATAGGATCTCCTGAGCGAGTCACGAGAACGCATCTCGAGACGAATCTCAGGAGTGATCCAGGGAGCAGTTGGCCGTCTGACACGCAGGGGTCGAAGAGGGGCATGCTCATTCAAGACTTGGAGCAAGCCCGTGTCGAGGTTGTCAACCAACAGATCCACGCTACTCTCACAAGCGTTCGTAGTAAGACGAGCGCAGTTAAGCTGCGAGATATCATTGAGCAGCGCGTCACGGTTGATTGAACCATACCTCCGACGAAGGTCGTTGAAAGGACCAAGATGTGAAGTTAAGACGTATTCTAAGGAGATAAAGTCATGATTAGAGCAATGAGGCTCTTTACTTTGAGTGTAAGAAACAACCTTGCTAGAATCGTCAACAAGCCCGAGGTCAAGCCAGGTAGAGGAAGTAGAGGTATGAAAAGTGGGGGAATAAGGGATAGAATAGAGATTAAGACGAGAAAAAAGGTCTCCAAGGTAGCCGGAGTCGAAAGAAGAGGAACCCATGTCCGCATTCCAATCGCCAAGCACCACCTTGTTAGGGTAGTCCGAGACAATGTCAGCAAACAAGGGCTCGAAGTGAGAAAGAGGAGCATGTGGGGGCCGGTAGACGACCCCAACAAGAAGGGAGCCCGCAGAGGGAATTACCACCTCTGCGAAGAGGTATTCAGGGCCAGAAATTAAAGAAGAAGAGGAAGACGCAAGTACAGCGGACGAGAAAGAATCGCGAATATAAAGGCAGACGCCTCCGCCCATTCTGCCATGCCTATCGCACCTGAGTAACGAGTACCCAGGCACCACGCACAGAGCGTCCGGAGTGGACGAAGTAAGCCACGTCTCCGACACCGCAATAATGTCGTAAGAACCGGACGACAGCACAGGCACAAAAACTTGAAAATGCGCCGCAAGAGATTGGGCATTAATATGCCCAATGCGCAGTGTAGTGGGGGAGGCGGCAGAGTTAAAAGACGACGCGCAGGGGGTAGGTCCTCATGCGAGCTTGCTCGCTATATCCGCAAGGGTGTCAATCCTGACAGGGCTGCCTGATTCGGACTTCTTCACATAAATAGAGCCGGATCGGTGCCAGACGCGGGGGTAACCACGCTCGCGCGCAAGCGATCTGCACCGCTTAAGTAGTAAGGAGACATCACGGGGAAGGAACTCATTTACATATATGAGGCGAGAGGAGAACGACGGGTCAAGATCAGAGGCGGGTAAGTCCCGCTTAGCCCGCTTGGCCGCAAGAATAGCGTTCCGCACGGCAGACGAAGTAAGGCGCACATGAACTGTGCGCGGACGCTCAGGAGTGGGGGTACCACGAAGTCGGGACACAACGACGACGTCTGCGGAAGAGAGCGGGGCACCGAGAGCCTGCGCAGTACGAACAACAAGGGACCGCAAGTCTTCACCGGGGGACTCCGGGAGCCCAGCGATCGCGAGTTCAGCCGACATGCTCGCCACCTCGAGTCTAGCAAGACGGGAGACGGCGGAGTCGGATATGTCAGTGGGCGCAGACTTACGCTCATTACCCCGACGGATGTCAGCTCGAAGGGAGTCGATCGACGCACTGACCGACGTAGAGAGTTCGGCAAGCTGAGAACGAGAAGCACTATCACTAATCCTGGCCTCAAGTGCGGAGGTGCGCTTGTCGAGGCCGAGGAGCTGGTCAGTGTGCTGTGTGGAGGTGGAGGACAGCTTATCTACGCACTTCTTGAGCTCCTCTGTTTGGGCGCGCTGCTCAACCATAAAGCTGTTAAGCGAGCATGTAAGCTTATTTATGGCATCCAGAACAGAAGCAATGTCAGCGGCAGTAGGAGGAGTAGAAGGCAACGATGAGGACCCAGGTCGAGACAGCCCAGCAGAAGTTGATGGCATAGGTGCAGACGTAGGTGCAGACGTAGGTGCAGACGAAGGCGAAGCAGGCCGAGAGGTCGAGTGCAAGGGAGCTACTTTGCAGCCCCGCTCGGTGTGTATTTTTAAGCACCCTGGATGGAACATGCCCATGCAAGTTAGACAGGTCACAGTCCCCATCTTGGCACACTTGTAGCAGTGCGGACAGGTAGCTGGAGCCATCGCAGGTAGAAGTCGCAGAGTGAGTTGGCAGCCGTGGAAGAAGACGAAGCGTAGCGTACGTGGGTGGCAGCCGTGTAGGAAGTAGAGCCAGGGGGCGCACAAGGCGCGACGTCAGTCCAGTGAAAATTCAAATTTCAGCCAAAAATAACAGTAATTTCACCCACACCAAAGATGGGGTTAGAAATTCTGTCAATTTGGCAACAGAAAGATTGCTCGATTTCTCGTCGGCTATTGAGGAGCCGATAATAATTTATAGGCCAGAAAGACGGCGGGCCGACCGAGAAACCGAAGCGATACCTGCAAAAGGCCCCACAGGGCAATGACAGCAGTAAATGGTTCAGAAGTGAGGAGCACAAAAATAAGCGACAAAGTCCACTCACAGAGAGAGAGAGAGAGAGAGAGAGAGAGAGAGAGAGAGAGAGAGAGAGAGAGAGAGAGAGAGAGAGAGAGAGAGAGAGAGAGAGAGAGAGAGAGAGAGAGAGAGAGAGAGAGAGAGAGAGAGAGAGAGAGAGAGAGAGAGAGAGAGAGAGAGAGAGAGAGAGAGAGAGAGAGAGAGAGAGAGAGAGAGAGAGAGAGAGAGAGAGAGAGAGAGAGAGAGAGAGAGAGAGAGAGAGAGAGAGAGGGAGAGAGAGAGAGAGAGAGAGGGGCGGGAGGGAGAGAGAAAGAAAGAATCTTACGACAGAGGAGAAGACTTCGTGGAGATCCATTCCTTGCATGATTTCATTGCAAAGTCACAACCAAGATTTCTACCCCAACCGAGCTGCTGGGCCATCGAATAATTAGCACTCGAATATACAGGATTTTGGGTATGCGTGCCGGTCATTGCTTCGTTCTAAATAAAACCCAGAGGGATAAACAAACAGATTAAACGTGTTGTCAGTGTATGGGGATGTATTCCACATCTTTCCACTTTTCCTTCCCTCGTGGATCTCTTCAAAATGCTTATCACCTCAAAGACTCGCTTCTCCCAATGGGTGAGAGCAGTCCCGTCCAATTCCGGGCAATTGAAATGAGCTTGTACTTCAGCTCGTACTCGTGGTATAACAATCATTTGCATGCTCCGTTCCACGTAGCCACCGTGTACTTGCCAATATGGTCTAATTACAGTTTTAATTGTTCTCTCACTCCATTGATAAGTTTGTAATCTGTAAAGGGTTGGAGAATGCGTGTGATTAGTCGATATCAACCAGATGAGTTCGATAATAGTGGCGCAAGCTGTATTAGAGTTACTTTTCGTTGAACATTGGCTTCCCTGTGTCGGGCCCTCTTGGTGTTCGTGGCTCACCGACTTCGTCCCGATAAAATGCGTACAAACTTACTGAAAACCCCAGCGCATGTAGAATCTCGTGTTTAACTGTGCTTAATAAAGTCTCAAGCTCCTGAGGTTTCGTGCTGATACTATCCGGACAAAGATTAGCATGGTCAGCAATTGGTCTGGAAAGAATCGTGTCTCAACAATTTACTTAATGACTCTCACTGTTAATCTCAGCCAATCCTCCCCTTACCGCCAATAACTTGAGAAGTCAGTGGAAGGAGCTGAAACAGCATGATTCAACCTTACCGATCTAGTGCAGCTTCCTGTTGACAGTGCGCAGCATATGCAACTGTCAAGCCTTTATGGCATCTTTCGGTTTGCATTGCAGAAACATAAAAAACAAAATCTGCACCGTCGATTCCTGAACCTGCTTGGCTGCCCTCGGCAATCCCGGAATTGTGTCCCGTGGCGTTACATGTCCGGCAGACCTACGATAGAATTTACGTACTTTTGTACAGTAATACCTAAGATATGTTTACGTGACATCATGTGTAGCACAAGTGAGTGCTTATTGTTAATCGATGCATAATCGTTAATACGTACATCAAGATGCTCCTCGGGAACAATTACCTCGCCGCCCATAGTAGTCGGCCGACAGGTATCTATACAATGGGTATGATGACATTTTACAAACACTTGACTGCTTTCGCATTTCCTGGAATGAGAGTTATGCCAAACTTTTTTTTTTTTTACGTGGGGAAATCCTCATGGACCCCCCGCCGCCCTGGTGGGGGCGGAGGGGGTGTGCCGGACTCCTACCGGCTAAAACCCCACGGTGGCCATCCTTCGCGCATAATGGGGCGACACCGGGAACTCTAAGCGAACACGACAGGTGCCGCCCCGCGCCCGCCCCCTTCAGGGGGCACTTCACGTGGAGGGGGGTTGGCCATCGCCCCTCTCGCTCGCGCGAGAGAGGGAGGCGCCCCCCTTCGAGCCCGGGAGGGCACGGCTCGGCCCGCTCCTTCACTGACCGTGAAGGAGGAGCGAACCGCGCCTTCCGGATCACCTAACCAAACAAACTTGGGCGGGACGTGCGACTACACGTCCCGCCCCGCCTCGGGGCCGTTATAGGCGGGCGACATAGCCACCACTCTGCCACCACACGACCCCTTGACACGCACCCGGCCCGTCAGCGGGTTGAGATCCGCCGACGACGGGACCAGGGCGTCACTCTTACTGCGGGGGGACTGGATCCCCCCGCGCGGCGAGGACGGGCCCTCTCCAGGCGGGAAGGATCCGTCCTCTCTTGCCGCCGCTCCGCCTCCTCCTTGTGGAGGAGCACTTCCTCACAGTAAGTGAGGAAGGCCCTCCACGTCCTCTCGCTGCCGAGGATCTCCCTGACAACCCTTGGCAGCGAGAGATCACCTCCAACATAGCGGACCAGGACACGGCGCTGGTCGCTCCAGGCTGGACAATCCTCGAGGGTGTGGTGCGACGTGTTCCGGTCCCCATCGCAGTGGTGGCACTGTGCCGTCGCCTCCTTCCCAATGCGACACAGGTAGAGTTATGCCAAACTTGCCTGAGAATCAAGGAAGCGCTAAGGAAAAGAGTTGCGCAAAAACTGCAGTTTTTTATCAGGAGACTCGGTAGAGTCTCACGCCAAGTAGTTAGCTATAGCTATACACCGCGAGAAGCCGAGGCTACTTATCCCGACGCGTTGCGGTTTTCGATCCATATAAGACTTTCACCTCGATTTCCGAAAAAGTTACAGCTTGCAAGCATAACTTATGAATCAAGCACAGCCTAATTTATTTTTCTGAATCCAATAAGCTAAAGAGTAAGGAAACTGGTCCATGCGTTCAAGAGATATTAATTTCCTCCTCTTATTTTCTCGTGCGAAAACGATTCAGAAGAAGATTCAGACGAAAAATGTAGGTCACATATTTTCCATGCTAGGCGGCAGAATATTCATATATTATATCAATATTTCTAGCTGCGAGATGATGTTATGCTAGAGAGAGAAGGCAGATGTGAGCTGGTGTTAGAGAGAGATGCTTGACATGTAGAAAGGGACTAACTAACACGAGATGGGTAGATGTCTTATTTCCTTGACGTTCGAGTGCTTGGTTATGTGGGCTATTTTATGACAGGAATATCTTACGCGAGGATATCTGACAAATTTAACAGTTTTATTCTCTTATTGGTCCAGCTTTATGACCCTACTCAATCTAATACTGTTAAACAATATCCTCTTATTCAATACAATTATAGACTACCAAAGTTGCCAAGTGCATAACCAGGACACACTTAAATGAAAAAGCAACAATTTGTTCACCAAGTGATACTTCAGGTCTTTCATGTAAATGATTTCTGAACTACGAACCTTACTGGTAATCAGTATTGCTCAGTAAACTTTAGATCTTTGACTTCTGTAATTTTTAATTATGTATCTGTTCAGCAAGTTTGAAATCTATAATTGAACTGGTTCTTGGGTACGCCCCTGTCAAATTTGGCATTACAAATGTGTTGAATAAGAGATAGAACTTATCCCCCCAAAAACATTAAAATGAAAAAAACGCCAAGTAGTCCCCCCCCCCCCGCGCCGCCGCTGTCCAACAACCCAAACCACATACTCACCAAACCACCAATCTTGCAAAAGTCATTTAAAAATTATCAAAAATAGAAATGGATATCATTGGTAAACGAAAGCCAAGTTATAATTCAGATATATAATTAATAACATACAAGAAACCCAAGTTTTCATTCAAAGATACCTCGATTTAACTCGCATCAGCAATTAACAACAAATTTACAATAAATTAGCGATTAACAATAATAATAAAAAAAAACTTGGCGTGTGCACGCTTCATTGCGAGGTAAGAAAGCAAAGAGAAATTAATTTAAATGTAACATTGACTTTACTATAATATAAAATCCTAAGAAATATGACTTACATTTCAATCACATATAGTATATACTACATAGAAAAGAAGGTTCTCAATTCATCGTGTATCTATTTCTTTCAAAGTCTTATAGCAATATTACCAGAACAAGTACCTCGATATACTACGTCGAAAAGGATGAGGGTCTCAATTCGTCGCGTATATATTTCTTTCAATGATTTCCAGCAATATTACCAGAGCAAATGTTTCGAATGAAACGCGCACACGCCAAGTTTTTTTTTTAATTATTATTGTTAATCGCTAATTTATTGTAAATTTGTTGTTAATTGCTGATCCGAGTTAAATCGAGGTATCTTTGAATGAAAACTTGGGTTTCTTGTATGTTATTAATTATATATCTGAATTATAACTTGGCTTTCGTTTACCAATGATATCCATTTCTATTTTTGATAATTTTTAAATGACTTTTGCAAGATTGGTGGGTTGGTGAGTAGGTGGTTTGGGTTGTTGGGCAGCGGCGGCGGAGGGAGGGGGGGGGACTACTTGGCGTTTTTTTCATTTTAATGTTTTTGGGGGGATCTCATTTCTTTTTGTTAGTTAATCAGTAAAATAAAAATATAATTTGTTGCTACTTATAACTACAAAATAAGAACACATTTAATGTATACAAAATGCTTTTATTCAACTAAATCGACGAAGAAGAAATTGCACATTTTATAATCTTGGATATGTTGTTCAATCCGGATGATGGCAGTTTCTTTGGAAAACTCTTACTTGATGCTGACAACGGTTGTTCCTTTACAAAATTGTCGCTTAATACTGACAAAGGCCGTTTTTTTATCCGTTGGTCGGAGTTTATATACTAAATGTTTATATGTAAAACTGGCAAAATTATGAAGTTTGTTCAAAAAAGAATAAATAGGCGTTTGCTGCACCTCTTGGCCACTGTCTTTTTTCTATAATCTTTTCATCGTCAATATTAATGAACTTATTTTTTTTATTTCGTACAAAACGCGTATAATGTCCATTCTGACTATTATTTTGCTCGTGATAAAATATAGCACTTATGGCTTTGTATGGTTTTTGCGCGATAAACAATTTTGTAGTATGTGCACCCGTGATACTATATTTTTTAATCCTGATTATACGCTTTTCGCATTTTTGAAAGGGCAATAGTTGTATCAATATAACATTTCCAACCATCGTAATATCCGTTTTAAATATCATCTCCTTACTTCCACAGTGAGTACATGCAGACCCATCCAATACGTGCCAGTCGAAATACATCTTTATTATTTTTTGCAAATTTTTACTTTTTCCTTCTAGTACACATAATGGTAATGTTAAAATTAAATTTTTCTCGACTCTGGCATTCGTTTGATTACAAACCTTACAGCAAACTTTATGACTTAATTCATGTTCCAAAATTTTTCTAACACTGTCATTACTATTTATAACACAAAGTAAAAATTCAGAGGCGTCTTGTGGAATATTTTCAATATAAGAGCCACCTAAATGCTGCCGAACCCCAAGGCAATTAAGTAACTGCACGCCATTAGTTATATAAGCTTCAGCCAAAGCTTTTATCGCATCGTTTTCATGTTGATTAAGTATTTTTTTTACGAATAACTTGGCAATTAAGCATGCACTGCATAACAACATTAGCGTATGCGGAGACACGGTCGGTATTAATAAATGCCTTTACAGAGTGCACTGAAATTACCGAGTTATCTGTATGTGTTGCTGGAATAATAGTTTTTGATCGTTCAGCCCAATAAATGTCAGTTATTTTCTTCCGACATTCCGTCGCATAATTTATAATTGCAAGATCAGGTCTATAAACACTCCGTAATCTGTTATACTCAAGTATAGCTAATTTATTAACTTTTATAGAAGACGGATCGAAATTAATTAAGTGTAAACCTTCTAAGGAAGTTACACGCGACAGTGCAACATACGCCTGACCGCAACTGAAGATACTGTTTCCTGCGTCAACTATAATTGTTTGTAGGCTTAACCCCTGGCACTTGTGGATAGTAATTCCATAACTAAGAGATATAGGAAACTGGTGACGAATAACATAAGCTTTCTCCATTACCCGAAATTTGGTAACAACTCTTTCTAATGAATATACAACGCCAGTTGATAATCGAAACTGTATTGTTTCAATATCATCAGAATCCACTGTTCGAGAAATTCCAGTAATTTCTCCAATAGCACCATTTACAAGACCTAATGTTACGTCAATGTTACGTCTTAGCATCACTTTTGCACCAACTTTCACAATTATAATTCTACTTAAACCAGCTGTCAGAGAATTGTCTTCATCGTATTGTTCTAAGAGTTTATTGATCCGTTTCTTTAAATATTCTGCACAATCAAGAACGTCGCGGCAAATCAGGAGACTCGGTAGAGTCTCGCGCCAAGTAGTAGTTATATATATAGTACAGCGCGCGACTACCGAGGATACTTATCCCGAAGTGTAGCGGTTTTCGTCCGCTATAAAACTTTCACCTCGATTTATGGAAAAGTTACAGCTCCAAGGATTTATTTCTGAATTTTGTATTTTTTCGTTGATTTTTCTGAATCGAATGAGCTAAGAATCAAGCGAATCGGTTCAGTCGTTCAAGAGATATGGATTTCTCCTGCTTATTCTTCTCGTGAAAACGGCAAGGCAAATTAAGATTCATCAGGGGAACTAATTCCTAAAAATGTGGTTTTCACTTTTCTCATACGAGATGGCAGCAAACGGGAATATCGTATTTACGTTACCGATCTATAATCTGTAATCTGTGTCATACCGACACATTGGTTAAGCCAGTTATGCCATGGCTGGTTATGTGTCATAATGGTTATGTGACACAGTCCAATTTTATTATTTTATTTTATTCCAGATTCCATGCTTTTATTTAGTTAATAAAAGAGTATAGTGTCCTTGCCCCTGTCCCTGTAATCTTGTCATTATTAAGAATTATGAAGTGTCAAATGTGTTTGGTGAACGAGTGCTGATTTCCAATAATTAAAATTGTCAAGAGTGTAGCATATTTATCTTTAAAGCAATATTAGCAATTATTTATTTACAGTTCAAGGGAATGCTCGGTATTAATAATCAGTACTTGCTCAAACTAATTTCAGTACATTAGGTTTGCGCTCCGTCAGCTAGGTAGTTGACAGTCAGGAATAATTTGTAAAGTGTTAAGTCCAATCATTTAAAATTTCAATATATTATAGCTATTGGGAATCTCGCTTTTGCTACTCTGAATCATTATTTGATTTAACGCTTCAGAATTATAATATATAAACCAAGCAGAATGCTCATAGGCAATCTAATTTAGTTGTATTATGATCATGACTGTCAAGTTCATCGCTCAAGGAACACTTCAGCTAAAGAATAAAATGAATCAAGCAAGCAATAATTATCAATCATGTGTCATTAAGCGATATACTATCTATTGATAATCAGTACTTGCTTAGTAAATTTCATTACTTTAGGTTTGCGCTTCGTGAGCTAGGTATTTGACAGTCAGGAATAATTTGTAAAGTGTTAAGTCCAATCATTTAAAATTTCAATATATTATAGCTATTGGGAATCTCTCTTTTGCTACTCTGAATCATTATTTGATTTAACGCTTTAGAATTATAATATATAAACCAAGCAGAATGCTCATAGGCAATCTAATTTAGTTGTATCATGATCATGACTGTCAAGTTCATCGCTCAAGGAACACTTCAGCTAAAGAATTAAATGAATTAAGCAAGCAATAATTATCAATCATGTGTCATTTAGCGACATACTAGCTATTGGTAATCAGTACTTATTTAACAAATTTTATTACATTAGATTATGCACTCCCTGAGGTACGCATTTGGCTGTCAAGATACACCAATGTTAGAGTGCGTATGAGGGTATAGCTTATCTAATTTGCAATTTAAATGCATCCTAGCTATTGGTAATTTTTCTTTTGCTAATGTGAATTTGTCAAGTGCAAAGTATATTATCTGAGGAATCTATATTCTCACATTCAGCTCAATTTCTTAGATCTCCTCCTATGTGCATGATTAAGTTATAAATTGTGACGTTACGTTTTCAACGTAAGTCACAAAAAGGCTATCTCCACCCGTTTAAAACTAGCGCCGCGCGATATTAGAGAAGAGCGTCTCCAATCAGGGAAATCCTAGCGATCTGACGACAATATTAACGACTGCGAATTCGTCTGAGCCAACAAGGGAGAAGCAAACCAGGGACGACCATCAACCCACAGCACCCCCAAATCGCTAAATCTGCCAGCCCAGAGGAACTCGGCCCGACCAGGGTGAACATTAAGGGGATCAGCAGTCTCCGATGGCATCCGAAGACGACCGGTCACCGTTGGAGGAGCCGGGTGGTGAGGCAAGCGACCCCGAGTTGCCCTTGCATCGTGGGAGGCTTGACCAATTGTCGTCTCGACGAGGCAGGGTTGGCGCTCAGAGGGCCTACGGCCCTGGCGTCGTTCACCCGAGGGCACAGCGAGCCCTGCGCGCGCGGTAGGATCCAGCGACCAATAGAAATCGATTTCGGGGACAAAGGCGGCTAGGCGAGCGTTAGGGAATAGCGCGCAGAATTCGGCACTCTTGTGCTGACTGTCGAGGCGAGCGAAAACTAGCGAAGTAATACTGTATCGAGGCTACCGAACTAACGCACGGACGTAGGAAGGAAGGAAGGAAGGAAGCTAGCGATCCCCAAATCCTCCTTACTAGCGACGTGCTAACAACAAATAATTATTAGCGGTAAGCGAACACCTTCCTCTCTAGCTTTTGTGAGGGACTGACTTTTTGGTGAGATCCCAGCTAGAGATTCGCTGTTGCTCGGCCCTTAAGGCCTTCTCGCTTTCGACTGTAAGTTTCCATTTTCGATCTGTTGTCTAGATCTTATTCGTAGCTTCAATTCTTTTGGTATTATCGATTATATAAACTGAGATCTTCCTGCGGGCTGACGGAGTCAGCCAAGAGTCACTTGTAGAAAATCTGTAGAATTCTGAACATCGAGAATTCGGGAAATCTATTAGCGCCGATCATCCGCGTTGAGCTAGCGAACATCCAACTGTAACTTCGACTATTCTAACTCGCAGCCACGTGCTTCGCCCGAGGTTGCTAATGAACACCTCGAGCGAGAGCCTCCTTCTCTGCCTCATTGTCGAAATAAAATCATCAGTATTAGCTCAATCTTGGCTTGTTCACTCGTGTCGAACCCACGTGCTCTCCTTGTTGTCTGATCTAGCCGAAGCACCTGTTTGGCCGTCTCGGGAGATTCAATGTGGCCGTTCTCTTTGCGATTCTTGTGAGATTTTGAGTGGCATCTTCGATGCCTGGCGCCCATTTTTGTGATACTAGAGGATAGTTGGCTTCGAATCTCCCGGGCCGAAGTATCGGGAAAAGTATCGTCCAGAGAGAAATATAAGAGATGGGAAATTCAGTGCTCCCCATAATCTATCTACGATCTAGCTATTAACCAGTAAAGTAAAGATATTCTCTCTCTCTTTCTCTTTTCTCATATTCTCGAGTCTAGCGTAACAGCGAGACTCGAGAATATTTCTTTTATTTTCCTGATAAAATACATTGTAACATTAAAGTTACATTATAACATAAACATGCACATAGGTGATGGTGCATATTTGAACAGAAATGGCACTTGACATTTTAATAAAATTTTACTTTTATATTTATTAATTAAACCATTGATAAATACTTAGAATTTTTATTGTCTTTATTGTTAAGCATTAACTAACAAAAAGGCATGAAATCCGTCGAAAAACATTAAACTGCAAAAAATTCGTCAAGTAGCAGTTTGATTTTCCCACAAAAATGAAACATTGATAAATAATTAAAAATTTTATTGCCTTTATTGTTAAGCATTAACTAACAAAAAGACATGAAATCCGTCCAAAAACATTAAAATGTAAGAAAATGCGCCAAGTAGCAGTTGGATTTCCTCACAAAAATATAACAAATATAATATATAATGAAATATAACAAAAAAAAATAGATATCATACAAGAAAGCCAAGCTTTCATTCAAAGATACCTCGATTTAACTCGCATTAGCAATTAACAATAAATTAACAATAAATTACCGATTAACAATACAAAAAATCTTGGCGTGTGCGCGCTTCATTCGAGGCACTTGCTCCGGTAATATTACTAAAAAGCTTTTAAAGAAACATATACGCGATGAACTGAGAACCTCCTTCTTATCAATATCGAGGAAAATGATCTCCTTGTCAGTTATGTTGGAGGCAAAAATGGGATAACAAGGCCGCTGTATATAGTATATATGATTGAAAATGAAAGATTTATTAGGATTTACTCATATTGTAGTAAAGTCCGTGTTAGGTTCAACACCAGTACTACCGAACGAGTCGAAATTACTTTTTTTTACGTGGTTCGATATAACACCATAACAATCATCGGTAGTTCTAGTGTTAAATCAGTCTTCCATTGCCTTTTTACCTCACAATGAAGCGCGCACACGCCAAGATTTTTTGTATTGTTAATCGGTAATTTATTGTTAATTTATTGTTAATTGCTAATGCGAGTTAAATCGAGGTATCTTTGAATGAAAGCTTGGCTTTCTTGTATGATATCTATTTTTTTTTGTTATATTTCATTATATATTATATTTGTTATATTTTTGTGAGGAAATCCAACTGCTACTTGGCGCATTTTCTTACATTTTAATGTTTTTGGACGGATAAGTTTAACTCCTTCACTGTTAATTCTTTTGAGCATTGCTGAATTAAGTACATCACACAAATGACACGTAGGAAGTAGACAAATTGCAGCGAACGGTAAAGTTTCAATGTAATTACAGAGCTCACTTAACTTTGCCTCTGGGTCATTAGATACGAAAGAAATTTTTCTCGATTGCAATTTGAAAACATTTTCTTCCGTAAGAATACCTAACCGAATTCTTGAGAGAATTTCACGATAAGCATCATCTCCTTTTTGGCGCACATTGATACTTAATTCATCATAACCGAATAAATTCGTCCACAAGTTGCAAGTTGCCAAGGAACTCATGTTGCGCCCGAGCCCAAAGCCGGCTCTCGGAATGCGCAAACTTGCAAACTCTTCCCTCGAGAGAATGATGCAATGTCCAAAGGTAGTGCCCAACCATTATATCAGTACCGAGCGCATGGCGACTAAATCACGTTTAGCAACGAGGCACTGAGTCACTTCGCTGGATCAGCGCCTCGTGCCACGGCAACGCCCGTCTCGAACAAAACGATCGACCGATGTCCCGATCGGGGGCTCGCTATCCAGACTTCAATCAGAACAGACCCGTGCGAACCAGCGAGTTACTTTGTACCTCTTGTCAGTTCTCTGGTTATACTTTATTCAATAAACGCCAAGTTTTGGGTTTAATCCCGGTGGATTCCAATCCTTTAAACGCTACGAGCCTGACTTCCTCCGATCCCGCTACCTGCTCTGCGCCGTCACCACGCAGGGCACAACACTCAAATATTTAGCATTTTTCTCGCTTGAAATCCTGACGAATCCCGGATCTTCACGAACAGGTGGCAATTGTAACAAATCCCCAAATAAGAGGATGTGCTTTTTGCCAAACCATCCATCGCTGGTCTCAGCTGTATCATATATTTCTGCCAGTCTCAAATGTATGTACAGGGTGAGTCAGTTGCCTTTGAATCAGGTATTACCGACCGCGCCAGCGTCTATCCCTCTATCCCATAGGCGCGGTCGGTAATACCTGATTCAAAGGCAACTGACTCACCCTGTACATTAGCGTAATATTCGATATCATCGAAACTTCATCTATAATAAATAAAACAGTATCCTTTAACTCATTTCGTAGTGTTTTTAAGACCATGTCCGACAATGGTCTGTAACTAGGCGTTTGACCGTGTTCAACGGGAAGTTGAAATAATCGATGTACAGTTAAGCCATCAATATTAAATGCTGCCACTCCAGTAGGGGCTAATACAGCTGTGTCTTTGTTTAGTATTTGTTGTGTCCAACAACGAATTGCCTTGATCAGATAACTTTTTCCAGTTCCCCCTTCACCACTCACATACAAACGCAGCAGTGGATGATTTGAATCGTCTGAATCATTAACATTACGAATTGCTTGAGTAACCGCGTCAAAAATCCTTTTCTGGTCAGTATCTAATTCCTCTATTATTTCTGGAATATTGCAATCTGCAATTTTATTTTTTACGTCTCTCAATTCCTGCATCGCACCTTCTACCTCAAGAGGTTGGCATTCCAACTCACCAAGCGACTGAGCTTTTTCATTTTCACGTTCCATTTCCAAAATTTTCTGATTAACCAGTTCCTTAACATGATCGAAAGCTTGCTGAAGTTCCTCTATACGTTCATGATACTGTAGGGCACTAATAATTTCAATCTTAATCGAATCAAATGTTTCGGCATAACTATCATAGCACCCTTTTAATTCATCCAAATCTCTCCAGGGCTTGAACAACAACAGCAATGAATAATAATACTTTTCTGAGTTGAGATTCTTATTATATGTAAAGTGATTAATTAAGTAACCACGAGTTCTTTTTTTCAAATATAGACGAGTTTTTGAATCGTAAAATTCTAGCGAGCACCCCGAAATTTTTATCCGTGAAACATCATACCACTTTGCAAAATCATATAAACTTAACATCTCTAATTCTTGTGGTCTATTCGGATAATAATTATCAATAAAAGAGTGGTAAAATATGTCTGTCGACTCCGAATCAAGTTCCGCAATTTCTTTCCTAGTTTTTATTTTTCTACTTCTTATTTGGTTAACGTCTAACCATCGAAATGTTGTGTTCGGATCAGTTCTGTGTAGTGAAATTCCTAAAAGAGTATCTGCAGCTTCAATAACTCCACACTCTCTGTTGCTCAAACTGCGTAATGCAACATTCCATAATAAACTGCAGAGAGATTTTGTACTGTTTATTATGGCAAAGGTATCAACGCCATAACTGCACTCAGTTTTAGTGGTATACTTTGTACAGTATCAATTTAATAAAGCGGACTTTTCGCCGATAAACTGAATGTCCATATTCCCTTCCTATGCTGTCAATATAGTACGATTATAGTCATTTATGTTTTTCTCGCCTTCCTCACGCGGCAGATCGTATAAACGATTTTTATTTTTCAATTGTCTTCTATTCGCAATACTGACGGCAAGATCTCTTAACTTTATTTTATCTGTAATGGGACGCGGAAATCCAAATCGGCATTTTCTTACATAACCTTTTTTCGTTTTCTTGTTTCGTAAACAATACGATTTATGGTAATGCTGTTGGTGAGTCATGACACGCCGATATAATTGTGGTGATTGTTTTTTATTAGGCATCTTGCAAGTAACGTATTTTGATACGAAATTTATTACATCCTCGCTCGATGATTTTCCTATTATGGGCGCATCCTCTATCCAAATCAATAAATGCCAATGTGGCATTCCTCTATTTTGATATTCACGCCTTACAAAATAATGCTTTACTTTGCCTATAGGGTTATCGGAAAAGCAAATAAAGTCTAACATTGCTTGAAATTTAGTTTCTATAAATCTAGCAGCAGAAGCTGGATTAGCAGCATTTAATTCGCTAATTGATTTTATTGAACTCAAACTCGGACTGACTTCTTTAATATATTCTGCTAAGTCCGACCACAACCATTCTGCCTGACTTAATGTTAAAAACCAAGTGGCGGGTCCGTAATCGCGTGTCATGGCATTAACATTATTTCTCACCTTGCGCCAATATTGTTTTGTATTTGGCAACTTTCCGAAAATACTATCTAAATTTCCTTCTAATTCGTTTGCAGACAAAGATTTTAAAAATTCAGCTGCTGTATATCTTACGTGTGGATTGACAGTATTGAGTTTATGATAGATACCACTACTGATTTGTCGCATATTGGCATTGTTTAATAAAAAGGATAAATACTGTATATTTAAACGGAAATGTGAATATTTTGACATTAATCTCGATTTTACAAAATCGAAATCCCGTATGTGTATTTGTCTTTCTTGATTTACACCATTCTTACCGTAAGGATATAAATCCGGGAAGTAAAGAACATCCAAATCTTTACAACAATTGTCTAGAGGCATGGCTTCAACTTTCAGCATTTGATACAAAGCTGTAGATGTATTATTTATTCTTTTCTCATATATGGGGTAAATAGAATAATGTTCATAATACGAATCGGGGTCGGTAATCTGGGTCAGCATCGCACCCTGCTTATTCGTTTCCTTATTATCCTCATCTTTATCCTCTTCCTCATTATCATTAATAATATATTCTGTTTCTTTCAATTTTCCACTTAATAGTTCATCGTGAGAACGGGGCAATGCAATTTCCGAGTAAAGTGGTTTATTATCCTTCATTCATTTCAATACCTCGAATATCTTTTTCAAATCTACCAAACTTTCCCAGACTATTTTTGACTTTGTTGGAATTCCTCGAACTAATATATAAACCTCATGATCACAGTTAATTGCTGCCGTTGAGGGGCATATTTTCTTTAAACTTTCCTCTATCGGCAACGGCAAATGAAATATTCTTCCTTTTACTTTCTGTATCATTTGCCTATGCGGTATTTTTTATTCGTTACTGTACCGATCCGCTGCACACATTGAAATGCTTTAGCACGCTGAATCAAAACTTTCTCATAATCATTTAATGTTGTCAATATCTCAGGCATTTTTCCTACGTAACGGCCGTTCAATACACACGCTGGTGGTAAGGCATTTTTACGAAAGTAATCTATGCAATGATGGCATATATAATCAACATTTATTGCTTCTTTTTCCAAGTGAACCATTAAATTTTCCCAATGTTTTCCAACTATTGGATTTCGTAGTTTATTCAAATCGGTAATCTGTTTCCGAAAATGCAACTTCTCGCATGATACACACACAAATCGAGGAGTGTCCGTAGATCTTTTTGCAAGTAGCTTAAATGCCGCAGAATATTTATTAATTATGTAATCTTCATTTAAATTTATTTTTTTACTATCGAGTAATAAATTTTGTGCCGCCTCTTCCTCTACATGTTTAATGATTTCTCTCAGTGCTACAATATCTCCGACTTCGAGTGCCTTATCTAAAGATTTCAATTTTTTGTAATAATGAGACAAGCTACTAATCAATCTACCAATATTTCTTACTCGTGGAAAGTGTGGACAAAGGAAATAAATTGCCAGTACCAATGATCGACAAATATCGGGCTTTATGTAAGAACCATGTGAATGTCCCAATTTACCAACTGTCCATTTTGTTGTACACTGTGCCAAACCGTTCACTAGTTTTGGTATATTTTTTATTAATCTGCATTCAGATATAACTTTGAGTAATCGTCGATATCGTTTAAGTATTTCCAAATTCTGAACTGTACAAAATTCATTACAAACCCATGATTTCTTAGACTTTATATCCGGTCTTAATTCCGTTAATGGTAAAACATTTGTGACCTGGCCATACTCATTCATCATAAGAGACTTTTCCTTTAATTTGATATTGAAATCATATATTGTCTCTGAAAAATATGACTCCGTGGTAGGAGTATGTTTAGAATCACCACATAACATATTTCGTATACTGTCAATGTCATCACAAGCGAGAGCGGATAACTGTGTTAAATATAGTTGAGCTTTTTCCCTTAAATTATGCAATACTTTTCCCATATTGGATATATAATTTTGTCTAACGAAAATGCACCACTTGAATATTCGTTCGGCCTCAATTCTTGCACTTGAAAAACTTGCAAAAGGTGTGCATTTTGCAAGTTGTTTTGATATTTTTCGAATATAATTCTCAGCACTTCTCTGCAAAGCTATAGAATTTCCACGAATGCGATATACTTTATATTTCTGACATAGTTTCTTGGTAATGCGCATTTTTGTTTGCACAAGTAAATTTTTTCTATAATATTTTGCATTCGTGATAGATTTTGCGTCTCTATTTTCTTTATAATATTGTTTATTCATAATCGACTTTTTATTTTTATTTTGTATATAATATTTTTTATTCACGACCGATTTCTTATCGGTATTCTCTTTATAATATTTTACATTCTTCATACATATTTCATTTTTATTTTGTCGATAATATTTTGCATTTATGATAGATTTTTTATCCTTAACACTTGTATAGTATTTTGAATCCCTGACACGTATTTTATTACCTTTATTTTCAATATAATATTTGTGTTACGGATGAGTCAAACCTCCCGCGCGAACCGGTAACGGGTGCGTTAGTATCGATGATTACGCCAGGTGATCCCACTGTCACCTGGGCCATCAGCTGATGGATGACGTCAGGGCCGCGGTCAATCACCCGAGATAACCGCAATCTTGCTCGAACCTTCCAGCATTTTCGGAAATGCTCTGGCCGGAAATGAGGTCAGTGCTGGAAGTTTCGAGAAACGTTGCCTATAAATACACCCCCGCAAGGACCGGCGGGTCACTCTTTGTCAAGTCATCGCTCAAATCACGGTAATTTCGGAAGTGCTTGCTCACGATTCTCCTAGCTAGAAAAGTCTGTGAAACGCCTGGCTGCGTTGATATCAAATCAAGGGACAATAACTTTGTGCTCATTCTGTATATTTCTGTAACTATAAGTGACGTGCTCGCAGTGAGAATAAACTAAGAATAAGTGTAAAAACTAAGACTAGACTATATTATCCTAAAACTATAACCGCTCTTCTCGTTCGGTGGATTGCATCTTGATCGGTGCAAACGCGATTCCGTCTGTGCACTGAACAATTTGTGAGCGCACTCTTTAGATAGATTACATAATTTATCTTTCTCCTCCAAACTGTCGCTAGATGCAGACAAGGCTCGTTTCGTTGTAAAGTTGTCGCTGGGTGCAGACATCAGCTGAGTTGGTGTAATACTGTCGCTAGATGCAGACAAGGGCCGTTTCTTTGTAATATTGTCGCTGGTTGCAGACATCAGTTTTGTTGGTGTAATACTGTCGCTACATGCAGACAAGGGCCGTTTCTTTGAAATATTGTCGCTGGATGCAGACATCAACTGTGTTGGTGTAATACTGTCGCTCGATGCAGACAAGGGCCGTTTCTTTGGAATATTGTCGCTCGATGCAGACAAGGGCCGTTTCTTTGGAATATTGTCGCTCGATGCAGACAAGGGCCGTTTCTTTGGAATAATGTCGCTCGATGCAGACAAGGGCCGTTTCTTTTTAGAAGTGTCGCTGGATGCAAACAAGGCCCGCTTCTTTGTACAATTGTCGCTAGATGCAGACAAGGCCCCATTTTTTGTAAAATTATCGCTAGATGCAGACAAGCCTTTAATTTTTGTAAAATTGTCGCTAGATGCAGTGGGTTTTCCATTTCGAGACACAGAGAGACACGGAGAGGCACTGTGTTACACAGCTGAGCACTGTGTTTCGGGTCAAATGGAACACTATAACTTGCCAAAAGATGCACCAGAGGGGCGTTCACATCAACTGCTTTCTTCAACACCTGAGTATACCATCTATACATCGTAGGTAGTGGTATTAACCGTGGGTTTGTTCGGAGTGGCGGGTTGCTCGGTTTCAGGCAAACTGTCACTCCGAACAAACCCCGTAAAACCTAAGTGTCACAGTTCTAAGATGGATGAAAACGAAGTTATAGGTGCATTATTAGAAACGGCATCGTCAAGCAGTAGCAGTAGTTCTACAGATACTATTGATGATTTAAGTGAATGGAGCAGTGCTTCGGATAATAGTTGGATACACGATGATGACGATGAAAACCTACTGTTGTTCCCTCTATTCAGATATTTGACAACTGGACGAAAACGGCATAGAATTGAAAATTATTTGGCTGTAGTAGAGTTTTGGTCAGATTTGGAGTTCAAGGAACACTTGAGATTGCCACGACGACTTGCATACAGTTTAATTGGTAAAAATAATTAACTATAAGTAACACAATAATTCCTTCTTTTTATTAACATTGCAGATGATCTTGAAGCGTCCAATTTCATTCCAAAGAATCCTTTTAGAAAAATACCTATTACTGGAAAAATAAGTTTCCTTATATTTTTATGGTTCATATCCAATACTGAACCATTACGAACTATCTCTGAGCGTTTCGATATCTCCATATAATCTGTATTTAGAGTTCTACGTCGAGTACTTGACTGGATGTTCACCAAAATGAATGAATCTATTAAGTGGCCTTGCAATAACAATGAAACTGTAAGAGTATGCAATGGTTTTTATTCAAAACGACAGATTCCAAAAGTGTTGGGCGCGATTGATTGCACCCATATTCGTATAGTGAAACCTTCGGTAAATCAAAATGAGTATTACAATCGTAAAAAATATTTATCAATCAACATGCAAGCTGTTGTTGATTCTCACTTAAAGTTTACTAACGTGCATTGTGGTGAACCTGGTTCTTTACACGATGCTCGAGTATTCAGAAGATCACCACTATATGACGCAGCGAATGAACATAAAGAGGAACTATTTCCTAATAACACATTTTTGATTGGAGATTCTGCGTATCCATCGTTGTCATGGCTCGTTCCACCATTTCGCGACAACGGACGTCTAACGCGACAACAACGAGAATTTAACTTTCTTCATTCATCTACTCGAATGGCTGTTGAAAAAGCATTTGGTGTGTTGAAAGGACGATTTCGCCGATTGAAGTTTTTTACGGAATATCGAGAATCAAATTTTATCAATAAGACAGTCATAGCAGCTTGCATATTGCATAACTTCTGCATTGATGAAAACGATGATTTTCAAGTTGAAGACGACGATGGATTAAACATAGGTAACGTTCCCTTTGATCCACAACATATTGGAAATCAAAATCATGTAGATCGTCGAATGTTACTATTCCGAGAATTATTTCCTTAACTTTTAGATAATTGTAAATTTGAAAAATGAGTTAGTTATAGATAAAATCAACCATCTGTCCGCTAGTTTAAGTATCGCGTCGCGAGGTTCCCTTCCGGAACGTAGGTCCGTTCAATATCCGTGAGTCCCGTCGTCTCGAGACTTCCCTTTGGCTAGTTCCGGTCACCGTAGGCCATAGTCTTCTCATTCGATCTGCTCCTCACAGGCGCCGTGTATCGCCCGTGAGCGAAGCCCGTTTTCCCGCCGCTATCGAATTATCACCGCTTGATTGTACCACCTTAGATCTAGAAAATAAACCTCGAGTGCAATAAGAATCCTGTCTTGGTTGCGTCTCTTGTCGTATCCACTGCTCTCCACTATTCCGGCCTCTGAGCAGCCGCGTTAGTTAATCCGACTGCGAATCCCCGGAAGTCGAGGGTCAGGACTTAGTACGCGTTTCGCCCTTCGGGCGAGTAGATTCAGGCGCGTCTAAAGAACGTCGCATTTATAGTTTTGCAAAAGTTTCACATTTTCCTGGGTAACTGGCTGTGGGTAGTTCTATCCCCGAGCAGAGAGTGAGGGCGAAATGTCGATTGCAAAAATGTTTATTTACAATATTTAATCCTGTATAAACACAACAATGTAACTATAACATTTAAATAATAAAATCAACAATATAAATTTAACCAAAATTTAACAAAATTAACGTCTTGTCAATGCAGCAAGATAGTTGCATTTTAATCGTTCCAGTTGCATTTTATCTTCGTGTTTCTTCTGCCTTAATTTTAATTTCTCCAATTCAATATCTCTTCTCGCTTGTATTTGCTTCTCGTATATGCTCAATCTATTTTTTTTAAATAAATTTTCCTCAGCCTTCAGTTTTAGGTACTGATCGTACCGTTGGCTGTTCAATTCGTGTCTACGTTCACTCGAGTCGAGATATTCGTCCATTCGCTTTTGTAAAGGCTGCTTTGCTTTTGCTAAATGGTTCTTTTGGACTTCCTGATGTGGATGGTTCTTCATCGCTGGCAAAAGATGTGGACGGCAATGCATTATTGTCGTTAGCTGACGAGCTGGACGGACATTGTTGTACTGTTGTTGGAATAGGCACGTTAGATGACAAAGTGTTAGTTTTATTGCAATCTTTGGATTTATGGAATATTTGATCAACGATGTTGAAGTATTCAAATGTTTGGTATGCTCTTCCGATTTTGCTATTGTTGTCTACACATTCTTTGTACTTCTTCAGGATGGCATTGATTTTCCATCTCACTTGGTCTGGTGAGACCTATAAAAAAAGTAATACAAATTTTGTTTAATAACTCATTCACATATTACATTTAATACAATCGTATAATTTATATCAATGATATAAGTCGGGCCGCTGAGAGAAAGCACACGAAATTTCCCTCTCCCAAGCGCAGTCACTGCCACTTCCCTTGACACTTGGGTACGTCGCTGACCCAACACTACGAAGCGCGTAAGGGGAAGTCAGGCTACGGAACTCCCGAAACGTAACGGGAGAGGGTAAAATTCCGGCCGGTTACCCTCCCTCACCGGCTGCTTTCTCTCAGCGGCCCGACATAATCAAATTATTTGAAAACATACCATAATCCCAAGATCTTCTAGACCATTCGAAATCATAACCCACAGTTGTGTCTTCTTGTTTTTATGATCCAGCTTGTGCAAGTTGGCTTCATAAATGCTCAACAGTGTTAATGTTGCACTGTTAGTCCATGTTGCATCTAAAATATATCTTGACAATCATATTTAACGAGAAACAGCTTTATAACACAAACTAAAACACTAAATAAAAACTTTATTACGCTCACTAAAATCACAGTTTTTGAAAACACATTTAAATTCATTACATACTTTGTCTGCGTTGCTCATAATTTGGAACAGCTGCCACAGCTGCAAAATAAAAATACAGAAGACAGAATCGTTGTATAAATCGCTGTAAAAATAATATTCGCACGTTTTTCAATCTCCTTCGTCATCGTATATAAGTTGTCTGCTACTTCGATCCAGATACACATCCTCGCCAACAAAACATTTATGCGATGCAATGTTATGTAGTGATGGCACTCTCATATCGCAGTGTTTGCAAACGTAGAAATCTGTTAAAATATTTTATACGGGATATATTATTAAGGTTAAATACTGAAATATATTCCTGTTAATACGATTTGAGCAATTTAAACTTAGGCTGAATATGTTCAATAATTTTCAGATTCTCGCGATTCTCGGCGCTCTTTTGATTCAACCTGGTTCAAACAAAAAAAGGTTGGAACAGATCCGTCTGGTACCAACCGTAAGGTTAAAAATTACGAAATAAAACTTTAGAATGTTGGTAGTTCGGTGTGTCGACTCGTTTGAAATGTTGCGTAAACGTACCGACGGAACAACGTTTTCTTGTGTCCCGCCGTGTCGCGCAGTGCGCTGTTGTGTCGTAGATGGAACACTGTGTCTCTCTGTGTCTAAATGGAAAACCCACGCAGACAAGGCTCCCATTTTTGTAAATTTGTCGCTAGATGCAGACAATACTGGCACGTTTTCTAGAATCTCGCTTTGAACGGACAATGTTTTTCTTTCCCCACTGTCGCTGGAAACTAGCCCCACTGTGACGGGGCTAGATTGCCTCGCCACAAGTACTCCTCACTCCAGCAAGGGAGGCCGGGCGAACGCCCGCCGTGTCTCTCTCTCTCTCTCTCTCTCTCTCTCTCTCTCTCTCTCTCTCTCTCTCTCTCTCTCTCTCTCTCACACACACACACACACACACACACACACACACACGCGCGCGCGCGCGCGCGGGCTAACTTGACCTCGTCGCTCCAAGGCAGGAACAGGCAAAAATAACAGGCATTAATGCGAATTGGAACGCCGAGAGGCACCTAGGTAGGCGCGACGGACTGAGCCACCTAGTGGGACGGCTATCCGTGTAGGCGAGGAGGAGAGTCCGGCTCACAGGGGTGCGCAACCTGCCAGGCCGGATAAGCTGGGGCCCGTCCAGCCGACGCTGGAGACGCCCCTGAGGACGGACAACCAACCGAGGGACGGCGAGGTGACGACGTTGGATGCCCGTCACTCTTGATGTTCGACCTGCTCAGCTCGGCGGATCGCCCAAGGCGGTCGATACATGAAGTCGAAGTCGGTCCTAACGCGCGGGATCGATTTCGACACCGTCTAACGGATGGAGCCACGGGAGGATTCGGGGGTAGTGGCGCTGAGGGTGTGAGGCCGCTTAGCGAATTAGGGGCTCTCTCTCGTCACTCAGATTGCGACCGTGTTAGCGACACCTTGTCTGCGAGCGCTATCCCAGTATTACTGAATCAAAGTGAGTGACGAAGAGAGAGAGAGAGAGAGATTAGATTAGATTAGATTAGATTAGATTAATTTATTACGTTCTAGGGTACAAGCTGCCCTTTCAGAACAAAAACAAGAACGCAATACATAGAATAGAAAACAAAGAATATGAAACATAAAATATAGAAGGCTATAAAAAAAATATAAATAAATAAAGATAACGCAAAAATAAGACACGAGAAAAACCCCGAGATCGTCGCCGCGCGAATCGATGCATGAAAGATAAAAATAAAAGTAAAAATAAAGAGAAAACGCCGAAAAACTAATTATAAAGTTGCGAAAGATGGAGTGTAGGAGCTCTTTTAAAGGCGCACTCCCCGTCGCACGCCCGGATGTTAGGTGGGAGGCTGTTCCAGAACTGTGGGCCCCGCACAGAGTACGAGGCCCCAAAGAAAGAAGTCCGGTGCACAGGGACCACAAGGAGGGGCCCACGCTGTCGTGAAGGGTAGCCAGGCATACCCTCCGCCCTCAAGGTTAAAAGGTCCCGCAGAACGCCAGATATCTTGGCCCGGACGGCCCGGAAAAGATTAACCCCCAGAAAAAGGAAGCGCCTTTCACGGACCTTCAACCAGCCCAGACGACGATAGAAGGGCGTGATATGCGACTCACGAGAAACATTAAAAATGTAACGCACGCAAGCGTTAAGCGCACGCTGTATCCTAGCATCGAGGGTAACACTGATGCCCAGCAACGCCAGACAACAGTAGTCCAGGTGTGGCAGAATGAGGGAGGATACGTGCTTGATCTTTAGGCCCCGCGGCAACGCAGCACTGTGACGCTGGAGCCCCGCAAGCACACCATAGACCTTACTGCAGATGTGCCGAGTGTGATCCCCCCAGCAGGGTTGCCAGATCAGGAGGGGGAAATAACGCATGCGCATGTCAACTTTCGGAACTAAAGATCAGGTTCCGCTACACTCCTACAAAACGGTGGTGCCCTTGTCGCCCCTTTCACCTGTTGCAGCTTCTAACTACAAAATTTTTTCCTAAATTTCTAAATGAAGGTTTATTGTTGGAATAGGACATTATAATAATTGTATACACTTTATATATTATAAAATACCCATTTTATTATATTATTATTGTACAGCATCCGACAAAAAACCTGTCCAGTTCCGGAAAATGGCTGACGGGCAGAAACGCGAAGTTGGGTACGCGGGTCTAGGCTTTCGCGTTGTTCGTGGCGGTCACGTGGTCGGAGAAGACGGCCTGCCTGTCAGTCAGCTGTAAAAGGCATGCATACCGGGTGTGGATCGGAACACAAAGCCGCAATAAACGACACACGAATGAAGAAGACCATGTTAATAGGCAAGACAATGTGACTGAAATAGAATATTTATTTGGATCTGAGGATAGCGCTTTGAGAATGAAGAATATAGGCAAGACAATGTGACTGAAATAGAATATTTATTTGGATCTGAGGATAGTGCTTTCATTCCATATATTTCATGTTAATTGGTATAATTCTAGAAGGGATAAGACGGATAAGATTAAACATTGTTAAAGCTGTGAAGATATTTATTGCTAGTGAACAGAAGTTCAAACCGGACCATAACGGCTCACATTATCGGTCATTAATAGTAAATAACACAGGATAACAGCAATACTAACAATAAGGATACAACTTGCTATTTTAACTATTATGCATTACTCCAATCATTATAAATAACAATTCCTTACAATTTCAGCCGCTGCTATCTGCATTGAATTAAGACGAGTGGTTGTTGTACGGGACAGAAAGAATTAGAAGAGTGTGCCAAGATACAATGCTTTTGCCAAATATTTGCTGCGAGATCTTTGAAGAGTATTAATTTTCATTTGGTTTATTGAGAGGTTATCACTGTCTTGCTGCAAATAGGATGTGACATGAGACGTAATCATTTATGAATGCAAGTAAGAAGCGAAGGATCTGTTTCATGCTTGTATTATAGAAGATGGAGGTTTATAGGAATCTAATCTGTGCTTATCTTTCCCTGAAAATCTATCAAACGATAAATTCTGGCATCAATAAATGTTGGAATTCCAGTATTTAAATTTTCTGCCATCCCAACACTCTGTGCTACTATTTCTGATGGTTCGTTTCAGAAATGCAGAGAAACTAGCACAAGGAAGAATCAGAACACATTAGCAACAGAGTGTAATAGCATAGCAGAACAGTGAAGAAGAGTGTGTGTGTCCTTACTGTGCTACTATCAAAGTAATTGAAAGGTGTTGAAAGTTACCAGTGCTACTGGTATACTATGCAGACTATACGGGGCGCTCGCTGCAGTAGATGATGGGGTGTGATGAACCTCAGAACAGGTGCAGACAGGTGCTTATTGCAGAAAAAGGAAATGGACTGCAAGTCGGATGCCCCGGAGAGGTGGCCTTTGCTGCTCTGGAGAATGTTTAACAGAAAACATTAATGAATAAACAGTGCCATTCCAATACAATTTATTATATGCTGTCTACGCGTTTCATTAACATCGAAGAACAAGATATTTGGCAGTTTACCATAATGCAGCAGCCACTCCACCCCAGGCTGCTATTCTGTCAGTGTCAACGATGGATCCCAGTCGAGATTGTCCAAGTGGTCCTCGCTGCAGAAACGGGAGGCAGGCTGCGAGCTGGATGCTCCGATGAGGAGAAGAAATGAGTCGGTCAGTTTTCGTGGACGCACGCGCAATACAGTGCGCCTTTATGACAGCAGCCGTACGAAGCGGATCGTCGCCGATGAGGAGACCTGTGCTGTTCTGGAAAATATTTAAACAAAACATTAGTCAATGATATTTCAATATAATTTGTGAAATGCTGTCTACACATTTCGCTACAATTAAAAGAGCAAGCTGGTTGGTAGCTTACCATAATGCCGCCGCTGCTTCTCGTCTGCAACTCGCTCGAGTGGCTCAATGAGCCTGTCGTTGCAACCTGGATGTTCTAAAAATGTTAAATGCTACAAATTAATTATATTGTGCATTGAGGGACCCAAGTGTGTAAAGGCACAAAAATCTTGTTACTTACGGTAGGCTTGCGCCAGGTTTCGTCTATGGCAGCGGCGGCGGCGCGGACCACCGAATTGTCACCAGGGAGTCGGATTCCTGGGGAACACCACTGCGGAGCTGAAAACGTAAATATAAATCTTTAAAATACCTAAGTTATTCTATAATCATTAAAAAGTAGAAGGAAAAAAGGAATTTTGTCTTACCTGGATTGTGCTGGGGCACCGATTGTAGGCGCATAGATGGATTAATACCTGGTGGGGCCCCCGTTATTCTCTATCACTATAGTATACCGGTTCTATTATCCTGAACTGCTCGTAGCACCGGCATGTTCTCCCTGGGGTATGCCGCCCTTAGGGAGGGTAGAAATACCTCCTCAAGGATTCGGACATACTCCCGGGAGTCCATGCGCGGTGTGATCTCCACGAGTGGATCCAGTGCACAACGGCCCGATCCACCCCCACATCCCACACGTAATACGACCGCTGTTATCACGGGCGACTACATATTCGGGGTCGAACCGCCCGGAATCGGCAGGTCGCCAAACCCATAGCGCGCTTCCAGCGGCAAAAGAAAAAACTTTCTCGTCCTTGTAAATTGTTATCATATCCCTTTGAGCCTGCGTCAAAGCCAGCTCTTGGCGCGCGAAAAGGAGGCGAGCCTCGCGATGTCGTGGCACCAGGGCTGGCTTGCGCGCTGGCCGGTAACAGCGGGTACCAGTCTCCCGCAGCCTGCGCCTCGCCGTGATTTCGTTCACGTCTAAGCCCAGGACTGCGGGGACGCTTGCAGCAGCCTCAAAGGGATGCTCTATAATGTATTGGACCACATTGCGATCTTCCTCTGCCGTGGTGCAGCGAGCACGTCCGCTTTGCGGCAATCTAACAGGCCACCCTCGCCTGTTTGCACGAATCTGTCTACGCACCTCCGCACAGTGCGCGAATGCATTCCCGCTTCCGCGGCGATATCCGCCAGGGTACGGTCCGCCCGGTGTAATTCGACGATCCGCGTATTTCTAGAAGCAATCCGTTCGCGTGTAATATTCATTGTCGTTTTATTATTCGATTATATCCATAACCGTTTTACTAATTATTCAAGATACGCTACTGAGTGTAACTTTCACTTGTTTGTAAATTAATCGATCGAAAAAACAATAGGTAGTAGGCGGTGATTCCAGTCAATCTTAAGCGAAGTTATGAATACGCGCGAACGAATTGCTTCTCGCAATACGCGGATCGTCGAATTACACCGGGCGGGCCGTACCCTGGTGGACATCGCCGCGGAAGTGGATGTGCATCCGCGCACCGTGCGGAGGTGCATAGATAGATTTGTGCAAACGGGCGAGCGCGGCCTGTTAGATGGCCGGTCGCGAAGCGGACGTGCTCGCTGTACCACGGCAGAAGAAGATCGGGATGTAGTTTAATACATTAGAGAGCATCCCTTTGAGGCTGCTGCAAGCGTCCCCGCAGTCCTGGGCTTAGACGTGAATGAAATCACGGTAAGGCGCAGGCTGCGGGAGGCCGGTACCCGCTGTTACCGGCCAGCACGCAAGCCAGCCCTGGTGCCGCGACATCGCGAGGCTCGCCTCCTTTTCGCGCGCCAGGAGCTGGCTTTGGCGCAGGCTGAAAGGGATATGGTTACAATTTATACGGACGAAAAAGTTTTTTCTTCTGCCGCTGGAAGCGCGCTACGGGTTTGGCGACCTGCCGGTTCCGGGCGGTTCGACCCCGAATATGTAGTCGCCCGCGATAACAGCGGTCGTATTACGTGTGGGATGTGGGGGTGGATCGGGCCGTTGGGCCCTGGATCACTCGTGGAGATCACACCGCGCATGGACTCCCGGGAGTATGTCCGTATCCTTGAGGAGGTGCTTCTACCCTCCGTAAGGGCGGCATACCCCCGGGAGAACATGCCGGTGCTACGGGTGGTTCAGGACAATAGTCCGGTCCACTCCTCGCGTCTCACACGGGCGTGGTTTGCGGATCACCCTGAGATCCAACTCGTAAGGTGGCCGGCGCGGTCGCCAGATCTCAATTTAATTGAGAATGTGTGGGCCGAAATGGTCCACACCTGGCGACCCGCCCCCGCCTTGCGAGCTCGGGGTGATATTGTGAATCACACGATGCGGGTCTGGGAGGATTTGCGGGGTCGGCCGGAATACTTCGCCCGATTGTACGCCTCGGTGGGGGACCGGTATACTCTCGTAATAGAGAATAACGGGGGCCCCACCAGGTATTAATCTATCTATGCGCCTACAATCGGTGCCCCAGCATAATCCAGGTAAGACAAAATTCCTTTTTTCCTTCTACTTTTTAATGATTATAGAATAACTTAGGTATTTTAAAGATTTATATTTACGTTTTTAGCTCCGCAGCGGTGTCCCCTAGGAATACGACCCCCCGGTGACAATTCGGCGGTCCGCGCCGCCGCCGCCGCCATAGACGAAACCTGGCACAAGCCTACCGTAAGTAACAAGATTTTTGTGCCTTTACACACTTGGATTTTCAATGCACAATATAATTAATTTGTATGCATTTAACATTTTTAGATCAGCCAGGTTGCAACGACAGGCTCATTGAGCCACTCGAGCGAGTTGCAGACGAGAAGCAGCGGCGGCATTATGGTAAGCTACCAACCAGCTTGCTCTTTTAATTGTAGCGAAATGTGTAGACAGAATTTCACAAATTATATTGAAATAGCATTGACTAATGTTTTGTTTAAATATTTTCCAGAACAGCACAGGTCTCCTCATCGGCGACGATCCGCTTCGTACGGCTGCTGTCATAAAGGCGCACTGTATTGCGCGTGCGTCCACGAAAACTGACCGACTCATTTCTTCTCCTCATCGGAGCATCCAGCTCGCAGCCTGCCTCCCGTTTCTGCAGCGAGGACCACTTGGACAATCTCGACTGGGATCCATCGTTGACACTGACAGAATAGCAGCCTGGGGTGGAGTGGCTGCTGCATTATGGTAAGCTGCCAAATATCTTGTTCTTCGATGTCAGTGAAATGCATAAACTGCATTTAATAATTTGTATTGGAATGACACTGTTTATTCACTAATGTTCTTTATTAAACATTTTCTAGAACAGCGAAGGTGTCTTCCTCTCTGCATGCGACCAAGCTTGCCAGATGTTAAGGAGTTCCTTCCCATCACTGAAACCCCCATCTCATCCGGCAGCCATGCATCCTAGACTTGCAGCCTGTCTCCAGACGAGCAGCTGTCTGCACCAGTTCTGAGGTTCATCACACCCCATCATCTGCTGCAGCGAGCGAGCGCCCCGTATAGTCTGCATAGTAATGTATTACCAGTAGCACTGGTAGAGGATACCGTCTTGTTTCAACACCTTTCTATTACTTTGATAGTAGCACAGTAGGGACACACACACACTCTTCTTCACTCTTCTGCTATGCTATTACACTCTGTTGTAATGTGTTCTGATTCTTCCTTGTGCTAGTTTCTCTGCATTTCTGAAACGAATCATCAGAAATAGTAGCACAGAGTGTTGGGATGGCAGAAAATTTAAATACTGGAATTCCAACATTTAATGATAAGCACAGATTAGATTCCTATAACCTCCATCTTCTACAAGCATAAAGCAGATCCTTCGCTTCTTGCTTGCATTCATAAATCATTACGTCTCATGTCACATCCTATTTGCAGCAAGACAGTGATAGCGTCTCAATAAACCTAATGAAAATTTACACTCTTCAAAGATCTTGCTGCAAATATTTGGCAAAAGCATTCATCTTGGCACACTCTTCTAATTCTTTCTGTCCCGTAACAACAACCACTCGTCTTAATTCACAGTCGTCTTAATTCAATGCAGATAGCAGCGGCTGAAATTGTAAGGAATAGTTATATATAATGATTATAGTACTGCAGCAGTAATAGTTTAAACAGTAATAGTTAAAATAGGAAGTTGTATCCTTATTGTTAGTATTGCAGTTATCCTGTGCTATTTACTATTAATGACCGATAATGTGAGCCGTTATGGTCCGGTTTGAACTTCTGTTCACTAGCAATAAATATCTTCACAGCTTTAACAATGTTTAATCTTATCCCTCTTATCCCTTCTAGAATTATATGAATTAATACATGAAATATATGTAATGAATATCCTATCCTCAGATTCAAATAAATATTCTATTTTAGTCACATTGTCTTGCCTAATATTCTTTATTCTGAAAGCGCTATCCTCAGATGCAAATAAATATTCTACTTCAGTATCATAGTCTTGCCTATTAACATAGTCTTCTTCATTCGTGTTCCACACCCGGTATGCATGCCTTTTACAGCTGGCTGACAGGCAGGCCGTCTTGTCCGACCACGTGCCGCCACGAACAAGGCGATAGCCGAGACCCGCGTACCCAACTTCGCGTTTCTGCCCGTCAGCCATTTTCCGGAACTGGACACGTTTTTTGTCGGATGCTGTACAGTTGACCTAGAATGGAATAATATTGTTACGAGCCTGGCTCCCCTGCTATCCCATTTGTACCATACGATCGACATCACTGACTTGAGCCTGTGAAGAGTGTCCTTAACGACTGACGCTCTTCATCTGTATAATAGCGAACTACTTCTGTCAGTCTAACGCTGGATCCTGCCTCTAATAGACGTCCTGTATAAAGCTCCGAAATATACGCTTCTTCCCAACTCGATAATCAGTTTCTCTATTCATCAATGCCTCGTACGCGTTCCGCGACCGCGACGCGTAACAATATATATAAATTAATTCAATTATATCTGACAAGGGGAGGTCGCGGCCCGGAACTCTTTGATTTAAAAGTATTGTGGCTTAAAATGTAAGCAATGTCGTTACTAGTTGGATCCTAGAATACTAGGTGTTTATAGCCAATCCTTTTTTTTAAATAGTGTTAAATATTTAAGTTTCGCCATCGTCCAATGCAAGTAATTTTCTTAAATCACAAAAATTCTATACAAAATAATACATAATACTTATTATTCAATCTAGTATTCTAGCATTTAATTACTGACCCTATTCCTTACAGTTTAAGCTACAATATATTGGAATCCAAGAGTTCCGGGTCGTAACTTCCCCTTGTGAGAAAGATTAAATTACAAAAATATCGGGCGTAAACTTTCGGTTAACGAAATGGACATTTTACTTAGTGAGATTTCACTTTAGTGAGAAACGAAAGTTTACACCCGATATTAAATCGTATAAAATACAAAATATTATATATAAATAAAAAAAATGCACTGCTTCCCCCATGAAGATTGCAAACAGTAACGCTGTCCAATATGCGACCTAAAAATAAAAAGATTTATTGATTACTAATACAATAATTTTAAACTAGTTACATAATTGTATTCACCTTTCACTTGTTGTAAGAAATTTTTTAATCTCTGCCCTGGGCTGGTTGCTGCTGACACTGGAAAACAGAAATTTATATTTGATTATTAATAGAGTCATGTAATAGTCGTTGTACCACTGCATTCAAAACTCTCACCTCAGGCGTCCTCTGCCCTGGGCTGGGATTGTTGGCACCTAAAATAAAAAACATGATATTATTAAAATTGACAACTGAGTATTCTGATGCAATTGAATACTCTTTCCTGCTTCAAAAAAGACCCTGATTTGGCCCTGGGATTGCTGGCACCTAAAACAAAAAACATGATATTATTAAAATGGACAACTGAGTATTCTGATGCAATTGCATACTCTTACCTCATGATAACAGCTGTTGATGTCTTCTACAGTCATCTGCTTCTTACACTCCTTAAATCTAATTATATTTAAATATAAAATAAATAAATATACATACAATGGGTGCGGCTTCTACCAAAATTTCTAAAAAAAAACAAATAAAAAAATACATGAAATAAACAAAAAAGCAAAATAAATAATATGAATAAAAATGAAATAAAGAAAACAAGTAAAATATATAAAATAAACAATAAAAAGAAAAGAAAAATCAAAAATATAATACAAATATATACATTAACTGACATCTTAAACTAAACAAAGTAGCGCGTCAAAGTGGTAGAATAATAATAGTAAAAAAATAATAAAAAAAACAAAATGAAAAAAATTCAATTTAGTCCGGTGTTACATATTCATCCTCATCGGACTACTTTTCTTAGCCTTATTTCACACGTAGATTCAATAATTTTAACTCGCTAGTCTCCCACATAGTTTTCCCATGCGTATTTTTCGAGCCTTAAAACTGTGACTTCGACTCTTTCGTTCCGTCTTATCTCAAAAACACAATCCCTAGTTAGGGATCATCACAGCGTGCCCTTAACGAACTCTGCAGCTGTGCACTTAGTGCATCTCATAAATTCTTAGAACCCCAGCGTAGTCTCAGACTTCCGGCGTCTCTATCCCTACCTATGCCCCTTTTCACTGGATTTTTCGGGTATATAAACCCTTAATTTCTGGAGCAAAGGGGGAATCAGTTCCGAACTCTCATCGACGGCGAAGCTCTGTCAATCGGACCAGCGAAGAACACCGTAGTAGATCGAGCACTAGTCTGCTTCGAAGCAGTTACAATTACCGTACGTACATCGTGTCTCATCGCGATCGTTAGGCAAGCCACAGTTCTTTCGTTAGTTTTCCCCCGTTCAAATCGTAACGTAAAACGAACTCATATAATTTTGTAACAACATCTCAAAACCACAGAAACTCTCATTGTATATTTTGTGTTTGTATTATTTGTTCATTCAGAATATATTACATTATTCTAGTTTTCATTAAGAAACCATTTGTGTCATCATTACTGAATTCCTGTTTGGTCAACCTTGTTTCAAATAAGCATAACAAGGAAAAGAATAACAAAAGATCCCACGAGGATACATCTTTACCGCTCGAGGTGTATCCGGCGAGCCATAGTAAGGTTTAACGATCTTAGAGCATATTTTAGGACTCGCGAAGCCTGGCTCGTAACACCGGATAAAAAAAATTAATTATATAAATTAGCTGAATTATGCAGCTCTAAATGTCGCGGTGATGGCTCGAAAGTGTGGTAATTTTTGCCCTGAAAATTACTTCTAACGACACACAACGCATTCAATGTTTCATGGCGAAGTTTATTTCTATTCTCAACTTTAATATTGTTGACAATAGAAAAAACTCGCTCTGCTTCGGCATTTGAATGGGGAAATGACATCACCGCGAAAACGAGTTTCGATAAATTTGGATACTCGAGCGCGCCAAAAATATTCTTTTTGGTGACAATGTCAGACCACACTGTCACCAAATTATTATTACTAATTTCGGTTTCCAACCGCGGAAAAAGCATCGGGATATCTTTCCATTCAGATGCCAAAGCATGTACATCAAGATGAAGGAAACTAAAATGCGTTGTGATGTCTGAAAGATTAAAAGTGCCTTCACTCTGACGTGCTAGTACAGGGTCTATAAAATATAAAATATTAAAAAACGCGTCGCAAAGGGGCAGCCGACACTGAATCTCGTGCACCGCGGTTTTATAAAACTCAAAACAAACATGTTTTATTTCTAAAACATCCGCGGTATTTAATGTGTCCAAAAAGTGTTGGTATTCCGGACCAACAAATATATCCTTAATAGGAACAAAAATTTCAGGTCTATCTAACTTTACGAAAGGCTCTACTGTAATATACTCTATGTGCACGAAATTCTGTACCAATTGCTTCCAAAGTGCACCACTACTTTCAGCTATTTTATGAACTAACAGACCATTGGATTGAAACCGCGCGTTAAATGAATTAAAAATATTTAATACATATTTCAGAAACAAAGCATATGCTTTGTTTCTGTCATCAAAAATTAAATCATATAAATTACGGACGGTCTGATTTTTATCCTCAACTACAGCTAACTGAAAGTACTGTCGCAGAACCTCCCAATTATCAAGGAGGCGAGCCACGCAAGCATGCAAAGCGAGCCACCGCGTAAAAGATGGTTTCAGCAATTTTCGAGATTCGACCTCGAAATATTCCTGAAACTCTGTAAGAATCGCGACGCGCTTCGGACTATTTGCGATGTACGAAGTAACACCGCGAACTAATTGTTCTATGCACTGCGGAATTTTGAGAAAAGCCTTATGGGCAATTAAGTGCATAGAATGGCAAAAACAAGCAAAAACTTTCAAATGGGGCACGTCTTCCTTCAAGCGGGTCATGAAGGAGTTGTTACACCCCAACATGACTGACGCATTGTCAGAAGCCATGCCCACAATATTTTTTAAAGGTATCTGTTTTGATTTTAAACTACTTTTAAATAAATTATATAAATTTTCTGACCCAGAATCGCGAGCATCTACTTTTAAAAGTTCTAATAAATTTGTTTTAATTATTTTATCTTTACTACACAGATACCGCACGAGCACGCATAACGACTTAGAGTCGGTATTATCCGTGCTCTCATCAATTAAAATAGAAAAGTAACTATTTTGTAGAACTGAAACAAGTTGCTCCAATTCTACTTTATGTAAAATGTTTTTAACGATCGCGGTGCACTTCGTACGCGCAACCGACATATCTCGAGCTATGTCGGAATCAGGGCAAATTGATTTGATTAATGGAAGAAGCTGGTCTACCAAATGAATTGAAAGATTCGTTGTCGCGAAAAATGTAGCCAGCTTTAATTCGCTTACTTTGACACGCATTGCGAGGCTCTCTGTACCAACAATGTTGCTGGTGGAAGCAATTGGCCTATCATCACTACTAGTAGAAGGCGTAGAAACGGAAGTACTAGCTGTACGGCGAACAGCTGCAACGTGGGACGGTATAATTGAATGCCGTATTAAATCTATTATACCAGCATTAAAAGACAATGTCTTGTTGCATGGTCTACACAAAGCTTTACGATTATCGCGGTCCGGCGCCAACCACCCCTTTAAAGCATCGTGGTTTAACCACGATGGTAAAAAACACCTACCTTTCCTTCGATTCTTCCTAATACTTCCTTCCTTCATACACGTAATCCTCTTCAGCAATTCACTCAATTCACTCAATTTCACTCCACTTCACTGCACATCACACCGAACCGTGCACTGTCGCGAGCAAGAAAGATTTGGCGTGAATTTGCCACAACAGTCGTGAAACGTGAAACAACGAAACGGTGATGCGCGCGATCTCAATATCCCACCCACCACCCACCCTGTTGAGCACATCGCGTCGACGCAAAAGCTCAGGCGCTTCCGTGATTCGATGTTCCGTTACCATGCCCCCCTCAGTCTGTGGGACACCTCATCCACTTACCCTTACAGATTTCGTGTAGATACAGTAATACAGATGCGGTAAGTAAAGTACGTTACACTTTTCTGGGAATTACAGGTCTCGGAACCGCCTGTCTCAGATGCGAACCTTTAAATACCCAGTTAAATACCCAATACTCAAACTCTCGGCGATTAAACATGATTTGATGATACCTTGTACACATATTTATTGTTAATCCCTTCGGTCCCCGAAAAGCGCTTACATAACAAATGCTTAAACAAATTATTTGTAAAAAAAACTTAACTGGAGGTCAGATTTCGTTTCGAAAGAATTACTCCGTAACAATGAAAAATAATTTTTTTTAGAGAAGATTACAACTTTTATCGATATTTCTTCTACCCAGTTGTCTTGGTATACAACCTATAACCTACACTGACGTCACGACAACAACAATAACAATGATAATAATGGAAAATAATAATAAACATTAGATTTTAACATGTAATTTAATTGCCACGATTTTGGTTGGATCCTTGCAATCACCAGTGTGGTGTATTGGGTAAGGTGGTTGACTGTCGACGGAAAGGACAAGGGTTCGATTCTCGACGGGGAACAATATTTTTTTGCTGAGTACTCTGTATAGATTTAATTTTTTTCGTATGATATTGATTCACGACACGTAATATGCATGATACTTTTGTTGTAAGTGATAGCCATTGTTTTACACAGCTGAAGGGTATATATATAGAGTACAAGATTTAATAACTTTTAAAACTGTTCCTGATGTTCAAGTAAACTTTTATTAACTGTAAAATTATACTGTAACAAGCATAAATCGATACATTAAAGTCATAAAATGGTGAAAAAAGACATATCCTCCCAAAAAAAGGAGAATTATATTTTGTGATGGAGGGGAATTGAAGCAGTGTCACTAAGTTGAAGGGGCCCCTCAGTGCTCCCTACGAAAAGAATGGGATGCGCCCGATACGAGTTTGGCACGGTCGCAGCGACGCCTGTGGCACATGCGCAGATGGCACGAGTGGAAGGAATTCCTTCCAAATCTGGCAAGCCTTTTTTTTTTTTTTTTTTTACATGGGGGAAATCCTCATGGATTCCCCGCCCCCCTGAGGAGGGGACGGGGATATGCCGGACTCTTACCGGCTAAAACCCCCATGGTGGCCACCCTCTGGGGCCCTCCAGGGCGGACTCTGGGAACTCTGGACGAACAACATCCAGAGCCCGCCCTGCTCGGCCCCTCGGCGCGCTACGCGCTACCTCCCGGGGGGGCCCGTGTCGCGGACCCCTCGGTTACCTGCATTTTGGCGACTAGGCGGGCCACTCGCCTAGTCGCCCCTCATCGGGCCCTTTTCGCGGAGGGGCCCCTGTCCTCAGCAGGGACCCCCCAAGGACCGATGGAGCTTGCGCGCGACGGGGCCGTGGCTCCCCGCCGCGCGCTCTCGCAAAAAGCGAGGCTGACGCTACAAAAGAACGAGGGCAGGGGCGGTCCGGTTAGAGCCGATAGGACCCTCGCCGGAGACGTCCGCCCCTCGCCCTCGCCCGTCCTCGGCGACCGGGAGCTTGGCGCCGCTCCCGGTCGCGTTCGGCGGCCTCCTTCTGCGAGAGAACGGTCTCGCAGAAGGAGGCCACCGCCACCCAATTCTCCTCGCCGGCGACCATGGCTTTCACGACGGCCGCCGGCGAGAGATCCTCCCCTATCTGGCCGACCAGGACGGCACGCTCAGCGTCCCACGAGGGACACTCCTCGAGGGTGTGCTGAGCGTCGTCCCGGTCGGCACCGCAGTGGTGGCAGCGGGTGTCCGCCTCCCGCCCTATGCGCGCCAGATACCCACCGAAGCAACCATGTCCGGTGAGCATCTGGCACGCCCTGTAGGTGACGCCGTGTCTCCTACCGCTATCCGCCCATTCCGCCAACGAGGGGAGGATAGCCCCGACAGCCCTGCTAGCGGCGTGGCGCGGCTCGGACAGCCATGCTCGCCACCTCTCCAGCAGAGTCTGCCGAGCCTGGCGTTTCAGGCCCTTGATCGCCTCTGCCGCGACGGGCCCGCCCCTTCGCCGGAGGTCAGCCTGGCCGAGATACACCTCGGCCAGGTACTGAGCCTCCAATTCCCAGGGGGGAATACCCGCCACGGCGCTCGCCGCCGCACCGGAGATGGTGCGGTAGCCCCGGGCGACCCGGATGGCCACACCGCGGTGCAACCGCCCGACTAGGCGGCGACACCGCACACTGGCCACCATGTTGGTCGCCCAGACCGGGGCGCCATACATCAGTATGGACCGCACCACCCCGGCATACAGACGGCGAGCACGTCCTCCCGCTCCCCCCACGTTGGGCAACAGCCGGCAAAGCGCGCCCGCTGCAGCCTCAACGCGGGGGGCGAGGCGGTCAAAGTGCACCTCGAAGCGCCAGTGGCTGTCGAGGACGAGGCCGAGATATTTCATATCGGCCCCGACCTCGACCACGGCGTCACCCACCGACAGCCCGATCCCAGGGGGCGGACCTAGCTTCCCACGGGCGCAGAACCAAATGGCCTGCGTTTTGTGGGGAGCCACCGCCAGAGCGAGCTGCCGAATGGCGACGGACACCCGCGCCACCGCCATCTCCGCGACTCGCTTGGTCCTCCTCCAGTCGCTCTCGCCGGTGATAACGAGGGTGTCGTCCGCATAGCAGACGACATCCACACCGGCGGGAAGCGACACCCGCAGAACCGCGTCGTAGGCGATGTCCCACAGGAGCGGTCCAAGCACCGACCCCTGCGGGACGCCGCGGTCCACTCTCCTCTGCCTCGACCCTCCATCCTGCCCGACAAATTCAATGTATCTGCCGGACAGGTAGGCCCCGACTACCCTCCTGAGGTACGGGGGCACTCGGTGGTATTCGAGCGCCCCCATAATCCTCTCCCAGGGTAGGGAGTTAAAGGCGTTGACGATGTCCAGCGACACCGCCAACGCCACGCCTCCCCTGGAGACCACCGCCTCCGTGAAGGACTTGACGCGGTTCACCGCATCCACGGTGGACCGTCCTCCACGGAAGCCGTACTGGCGGTCATCCAGGTCGGGACCTAGACCGACAAGGTGCTGAACAAGGTGACGAGCGATGATCCGCTCGAAGATCTTGCCAGCCTCGTCCAGCAGACATATCGGTCGGAAGGCCGAGGGAGAGTCTGCGGGCTTGCCCTCCTTTTGGAGCAGGACCAAGCGGGCCAACTTCCAGGAGGAGGGGAAAACCCCCTCCTCCAAGCATCTGTTAAAGAGGCTGAGGAGCCTGGGGCCAATCGCCCCCAATGCCAAAGACCAGGCCCTTCCCGGGATGCCGTCGGGCCCCGGTGCCTTGCCGGCACGGAGCCGTTTGGCTGCATCCCGCAGCTCTCCAGGGGTCACCTCCAGTTCCTCGGACCATGTGGACTGGCCCAATTCCCTGGAGGGGCCCGGGACACCCCCAACGGCGGCGGGCTCGACCCTCGCCCCGGCTGGGAAGAGGGTCCCCACCACCTGGTCGAGGAATCCCGGGCTTAGGGTTTCGGTGACAGGGGGGGCCCACGGCCGGAGCCTGCCCAGCACCGCCTTGTAGGCGCGCCCCCACGGATCACCGTCCACCAACCCCTGGAGCTCATCGTAGGACCTGGCCTTGGCCGCCCTGATGGCGCGCTGCAGCTGCGTGCGGGATTCACGGTATGCAGCGTACAGCGCTTCCACCCTGGTAGGGTCCGGCCGACTCACACGCCACGCTCGCGTGTACCGGCGTCTGGCCCGAACACAGGTTTCCCTGAGTTCGTTGATTTGACCAGACCACCAGTACACACAGCGCCGCGGTGGCGGGCCGCCCCTGGCCCGTGGCATCGCCACGTCGCAGACTTGCGTCATGGCGCCCCGGAGCCAGGCGGCTCCTCCACGCCAATACTGTCGGCCGGCCCTTGCGGCCACGTAACGGCCAGGGTGGCCGCCATCAAGGCGTCCTCATCCAGGCTCCTCAGCCTCCACCTCGGTGGCGGTGGTGAGGTGTTTCGTCCCCGGCGGTCGGGTCGTCTGCCCACACGCGCCCCTGTGCCGGAGAGCTCCATGGAGACGTATCGATGATCCGATAACGTCTCCACTTCACCCTCCACGCGCCAGGAGCGCAGTCTGCGCACGACGGAGGGCGAGCCCCACGTGAGGTCCACGATGGAGCCGCCCCCGCGCCGCACGCATGTGTGGGCCGACCCCCGGTTAGCGAGCCAGAGGTCGAGACCCGCCGCCCAGGCCTCCAAAGCCCGTCCCCTCGGGTCCGTCCTCGGGGAACCCCAACTCGTTGACTTCGAGTTGAAGTCCCCGATGACCAGCACCGGACGCGGCCGGCACCGCTGAACGCAGCGGGCCAGCCGGTCCAGATAGCACTGGAACTCCCCGAGGGGACAGTTGGGGGTAATATAACAACCCACCACCGCCATGTCGCCCCACAACGCCGCCACGAATCCCTCGCCCCTCTCCATCAGGGAGACGAGCGGGCATCCGGGCGGCGCGTTGCCGCCCCTGACGATCGCCACGTCCTGGCGCTCGTCCCCCATCCAGAATGGATGGGTTGGAACGCCGTAAGGCTCTGCGACGACCGCCAGGGCGACGCCTCTCTCCAGCATGGCCTGCAGGAAGAGGTCCTGAGCCGCCCGGCAACGGTTCAGGTTCGCCTGGAGAATCTTGGCCATCACTCAGCGATGTCCATGGCCTCCTCCAGGCGCTCCCCCTCCCGCAGGCCCTTCTGGGGCTTCTTCTTGCCCTTCCCTTTCCCCTTCACGGCGAGAAGGGGTGGGAGAGCCTCCGCCGGAGTCTCCGATGGAGAGGGGGCAGGAGGTGCCGTGGGGTTTCCCACGGGCACCGGGGCTGGCTTCTCAGGGAGCGACGGGGTTGCCCCCGTCCGCCCCCCAGCGGGTTGCGCCGTCACCGACGGCACCCCCCTCCGCTCAGCCGCGGGCCGTTTGCACCCCCGCCCCTCCCTTTTGCGGCGGCACAGGATGTGCCGCCCAACCTGTGAGCCGCCGGTTGCCCCCGCGCCGCGCATAGAGCGCATTTATGCGGGAGCTGGCAACCGGCGGCCATGTGGCCCGATTCGCCGCACCGGTAGCATACCCCGGAGCGGTCAACCGCTCCGGAGCACGCCGCCCTCGCGTGGCCCCACTCCAGGCACCTGAAGCACTGGAGGGGGCGCTTCTCGAGGGCCTCCACCCGGGCGGTGGACCACCCCACAGGAATCTTTGTGGCTGCCGCGATCTTCTTAGCGGCCGCCAGTGGGCACTGCACCCATGCAGTGCCCAGCCCGTCGGGGGACCGACGGATCTGCCCCGTCTTAACGTCCCCCGGCGTGCACTGGCCGGCCGCCGCGATCGCTGCAACCACTTCCTCCACCGTAACGGAGTCGTCCAGCCCCCTGACGCGCAGTTCCGCGCGCTTGGTGGGCTGGGCGACCCGCACTTCCTCTCCCGCCAACGCCTCCGTCAGGCGCTGCGAGAGCGCCTGGGCCTTGGCGAGAGAGCCTTCGCCGGGGATCTCCAGAATGAGACCCCCTGTAATGGCCCGTCTGGGCCTCAGCTCCCCTATGCCGAGGTCAGCCAGCGAGACTTGACTTCTCGCCTTGGACATGACCTCGGCATAGGTCAGTTTGCCCCCCTGCGACACGGTTAGCGTCACCGCGGCCGTCTTCGGCGACCGCGGTAATCGCGCCGTGCCGCCTGTGGCCGAGGTGGCCTTCGGCCCAGCTTGCAGCTGGGTCTTAGCCCCCTGGGAAGGCTTTGCCTTCGCGGCAGGCGGCTTCGCCACCGTTGCCGCCTCCTTCCTGCGGGCCTTCCGTCCCACCACCTTAGCCCACTCCTCACTTGGAGGAGTGGGAGGTGGGAGCGTGGCACCGGCTTTGCCCTGAGGGGGTAATGGAGCCTTCTTCTTCTTCTCCCCGTTGCCGCCCCTCGTCTGACCCCTCCTCTCGGAGGCGTCAGCGAGAGCGGAAACGGGGGTTTGCGCCGGCTGGCTTTTAGCCTTCGCCGGCGACGCCGCACTCGGAGGCTGCCCGAGGCCGGGAGAGGACAGCTTCCTCTCGACGATAGATTCTATCCTCGAGAGGAGAGCCCCCTCCCAGCCCGGAGCCGTCGCCGGCCCCGCCACGCAGGCGCCTGACGGTCCCGCCCCTTGGCCGCCCAGGACCTCAACCTTCCTCGAGAGGGAGAGAATCTCCCCCTCGAGCTCGGCGACCCTGGCCTCCAGGCGCCTGTTTTCGGCCTCCGTGAGGGATGCGTTGCCCCCAGAGCTGATCCTCGAGACCAACTCTGTGGTTCCCCGCACTCCCGTTCGGGCAGCCTCCTTGAAGTCGGCCTTATAAGTGCCCTTGAGATTTTCTGACGTGGCCGCCAAATGGCAAACCACGTCCATGGCCTCAAGGACCCTGGCCGCTACGTCGGCCGTAGAGCTCACCCGCATTTGGCGAGCCTTCTCGGCCTCCTCACGGAGGAGCTCGGCGGCACTCTTTTTTTTGGTCCTCACTTTTGTCTTCTTTCCCGACGCGGGAGGACCAGTCGCCTCGGGAGAGGCAACGCGTTCCGCCGCATCGGGCCGCTTGGCAACCCACCTCGCCCCGGCGGACCCCGCAGATCTCGTTGAGACCCGCGAGGCCACCGACACGAGCGAGCCGCCGGACAGGGTGGAAGAGTCGGAGTCGGTATCCGACTCCAACACCCTCGCCCTCTTCCTCGTCCTCTTGTGTGGCCGATGGGGCTTGAGGAACACCCCATCGACCCCACAAGAGTCCGCACCAGCAGGCTGGGGTGCAGGCGCCGACGTCTTGTCGACACTCCCCAGGCGCTGGAGCCTCACGGTGCACTCCCCGAGGGAGCACATCACTGGCGAAGGCGGCACCGGCGACGAGCGCAAGCCATCAGTGGCTTGAGCCGCCGCACTTTGTGCCGCCCCCGTCGTCTGCTTTGGGCTGGGAAGCCCCTCCTCCTCTCCTCGGCACTTTTCGGAACTCTTTTCTTTTTGTTGTCCGTCCATATTTATCTCTCCCAAATCCAACGTCTAAATGTGTGAGTGCCTGCGTGTGTATGTTTGTATGTGTGAGTGTGATAGTGTGTTGAAACGGGATCTCGTGTAGGAAAATCCGAACCCCCCGCAACGAGGAGGGGCCGGCCACACAGCCGCGGCGGCTAAGCTTTTTTACGGCATCCACGGGTGGCCTCGGGAGAGCCCCCCGGAGCGAGCTGCAGGGTCCCATCCGGTCACCAACCGGCACTACAACCCGCCCCGAGATTATTCGCCCCTGATAGTGCAGCCTCCCCGTTGGTTAGACGGGGTTCGGGCACCTGTACTAGGGAGCGGCCCGGGAGTGCCTAACCCGGTTTATCTCCTGTACCCTCCCGTGGTACCACCGCGGCAATACGGCCGACCATCCCCCCGCCCAGGGAGAACGGCCCCGCAACGAGATCCCGAATCGTGAGTGTGAGTGTATGTGTGTGTGTAAAATGCGAAGAGTGTGTGTATGTGTGCTTGGTGTCCTCTTAGTCTGGAGGCTCCCCTGAGACCAATTCGGCATGGTAGTACCTGCCAGGGAACGAGTCCCCGCCGGCATAGCTCTCAGGATCATTGCCCCACGCAGGCCCCTCCGCCACGACAAGGCGGGACACCATCGAAGGGGTCCAAATCTGGCAAGCCTGCCCCCCAGTCAAGAGTGGGCGATATGTGCAGACCCAGCGAGACGACCCGAGAGCCGTACGGGATGGGTATACCGTCCATCTGAACCAGAGGGGCACCGGCAACATGCTGCAGGCCAAGGGCACGAGCAGAGCCCAACATCAAGCACTGCGTTTTAGAAACGTTTAATTTAAGAGAGTTGTGACGGGGCAGCGTAGCCCGTCCCAAAACTCCCGCTCTCACGCGGAGCCGCCTCGCACTCGCCGCTTAACCTCACTAACCGTTGCTCCAAGGGGGACCGCCAAAACCAGCGAATAATGACTAATGCGCCTTTATCTTGTTTCGAGCCCGATATAGCGACGAGATCAGCGAGTCGATCGAGGAGCGGGAGTTAAGCTCGAGGAGAATGGACCCGACGAGTCCTACCTGCGAGCCATACAGAGGGTGCAGATACGCCGATTGACGTGCCGATCAGGCCGCTCTGACCCTGGACAGACAACGGACGACGCAACGACGACAGACCGACGGACGTACCAGGGGCTCCTAGCTCTCGCTGGCTGAAGGCAGCGGCGGAGAGCGCAGCGTAGCGAAACGATCGATCCCAGCGCGCGGGATCGATACGCGAGCCCTCGATACCGATCGAGACCGATCGGCGCGGCGGCACCGAGAGATCGATAGCGTAAGGCGGCAACGTAACGCGAAACGAAATTTACGTAGGACCGGAAGCTCCTCACTTTGTGAGCGACCTCCGCAGCAAGCGAAACGCGAGTGCGAGTGCGAGCAATTTCCTGAGACGATTCGAGGAGCAGACAGCGAGCGATTTAGCAGAGCGAGTATACCGGTAAGCCCCGCGAATTGCCGCCTGCCTATTATCTGTAAAGATCTCGGTGCCGGCCGTTCACGCTCCAACAAGAGGCTACCCTGGCGCGGGTGACCACCGGTCACTAGGCGGCTACCCCTTGGGGCGACTCTTCAAGTCGCCACAAAGTCCCCGGTTCGGAAAGAACACCGCGAGCCCGTAGATTGGAAGGCGTATGAAAGCCAGGAGCGGCCCGGCCGCCACCATCTCCCTGTGTAACTGCATGCGAACGGTTTTGGGTTTTCCGGCTTCGAGGCTCGTAGATCGGCCGCCTATCCTTTGCGAGTGCAGAGCGACTGCCCCATTTCGAGACTTCTGTCCGACTCATTGGCGTGTCCGAGCCTTCCAGCAGGCGAGCGTCTGGCAAGCGCGACCGGCCGGGAGAATAGATTGTGTAGCGGCTACGGGAAAGCCGAGGGTCCGAACGCCGACGTTCGGACGCGAGCGCGCGGACTTAGGATTTTCCGGCCAGTTTCCCGGCCAATAATAAACATCGTTGCCACCCATCCGCGTGGGATTATTCAGCCTCCTTTCCCGACCCGAATACCTTCGCCACTCTACCGGCCACGAGTTAGCCCGGCCGACACCGGCGAGTGCCGCCGAATCCAGCCCGGGGACGAGCGGAGGGCACCAACCAGGACGAGGGAAGACCTAGAAGAAATTCGGCCCTTATCGGGGCCTGGCGCCCAGCATTTTCCCCCTTTCCACCTTCCAGGAACCCCGGACGGACTTAGGCGAAGTTGAGGCGCGTCCACCCGGACCGACGCGGACAGAGGTCCGGAGAAACCGCTTACAGAGTTCATGGTGGACCAGGCAGAGACGCTGGCAAGGTCAGAATTGATCCTTGTAATTGCGTCCTCCAGATCTTTGTAAGGCGCGGAGATGTACAATTGTACATCATCCGCGTATTTGACCACCTTGGAGTGAAAGATAGCAGAGTTAAGATCATGAATATAAAGAGAGAAAAGGAACGGCCCAAGGACGGAGCCTTGCGGCACACCCGAATGGACCGGGGAGAATTGAGAGGTAGACCGTCCGATTCTGACTGCCTGCACCCTATTAGAAAGGTAAGACCAGATCCACCGTAAGACCGGAAGAGAGAGATTGAAAGAGTAGAGTTTAGAGAGAAGAAGAGAGTGATCTACGGTGTCAAAGGCCTTAGAGAAATCAAGACACACCAGGATTGTGACCATCCGCTGATCAGCAGCAAGACGGACGTCCTCCAGGAGTGTCAAGAGAGCGGTTTGTGTGGAGCGGTTTTTGACAAAACCATGTTGCGGGGGGTCCAACTTCCCAGAGCTATCGAGGAAACTCTGAATGTCAGTGAGAACCAACCTCTCAAGGATTTTAGAGAGCTCAGGAAGGATAGAAATAGGGCGAAAGTCGGCAGGTGCAGAAGCGTTCGGTTTTTTAGGTATGGGGGTAATGAGAGAGTGACGCCAGGCGTCGGGAAAGATAGAGAAAGTAAGAGAAGAGTTGAAGATTTGAAGAATAGTAGGATAGATAGCCGGGAAAGACAGAGAAAGAAACCTCGCACTCAGCTCATCCGAGGGCGAGATAGACGAGTTAGTAAGGCGCAAAGCGCGAGCAAGACTCTCCTCTGTAACGGGAGAGAAGTAGAAAGACGTATCGTCAGAGGGACAGCTAGACAGAGACAAACATGCGGGGACGGCCGGAGGAGAAGAGGCGTGAGCCGATAGGAAGAAGGTATCGAGAGTGTCCGGAGACAAGTGAGTGGGAGCGGAAATACGAGAGGGAGGAAGAACACCGAACGATTTTAGCTCGCGCTAAATTTCGTTCGGGGTAGTAAGGTTAGAGAACCTGTCGAAGAGAAAAGCAGATCTGGCTCGCGCCAGAAGAGCTTGAACTCTATTACGACAGGCTCTATATTGTACCCGCAAGTCCGGATTCCCAGTTCTAATATAGGATCTCCTGAGCGAGTCGCGAGAACGCATCTCGAGACGAATCTCAGGAGTGATCCAGGGAGCAGGTGGCCGTCTGACACGCAGGGGTCGAAGAGGGGCATGCTCATTCAAAACTTGGAGCAAGCCAGTGTTGAGGTTATCAACCAACAGATCCACGCTACTCTCACAAGCGTTCGTAGTAAGACGAGCACAGCTAAGCTGTGAGATATCATTGAGTAGCGCATCACGGTCGATTGAACCATACCTCCGACGAAGGTCATTAAAAGGAGCAATACGTGAAGTTAGTGCGTATTCTAGTGAGATAAAGTCATGATTAGAGCAGTGAGACTCTCTACTTTGAGTGTAAGAAACAACCTTGCTAGAATCGTCAACAAGCCCGAGGTCAAGCCAGGTGGAGGAAGTAGAGGTATGAAAAGAGGGGGAATAAGGGATAGAATAGAGATTAAGACGAGAAAAGAGGTCTCCAAGGTAGCCGGAGTCGAAAGAAGAGGAACCCATGTCCGCATTCCAATCGCCAAGCACTACCTTGCTAGGGTAGTCCGAGACAATGTCAGCGAACATGGGCTCGAAGTGAGAGAGAGGAGCATGTGGGGGCCGGTAGACGACCCCCACAAGAAGAGAGCCCGCAGAGGGGATTACCACCTCAGCGAAGAGATATTCAGGACCAGAAACTAAAGAAGAAGAAGAAGAAGGCGCAACTACAGTGGAAGAGTAAGAATCGCGAATATACAGACGCCTCCACCCATTCTGCCATCCCTATCGCACCTGAGGATCGAGTACCCAGGTATTCCATACTGGCTGTCGACGGTGGACGCAGAGAACCATGTCTCAGAAACCGCAATGACATCCAAGCGTGAAAGTGAAACGAAGGCCGTGAAGCGGCCGAAATGAGCAGCGAGGGACTGGGCATTAAGGTGCCCAAAGCGCAGTGTGGTGGAGGAGACAGCGGACACAAATGGCGACGTACGGGGGGCAGGTCTTCACGCGAGCTTAGAGCCAAAGTCTTGCTCAGAGTCAATCCGGACGAGAGGGCTGGAGTCCGTCTTCTTCACATAGACGCACCCATCGCGGTGCCACACTCGTGAGAAGCCGCGTTCGCGGGCAAGCGCACGACAGTGCTTTAGGAGCGAGGCGACTTCACGTGGCAGAAACTCGTTCATATAGATGGAGCGAGACGGGAATGAGGAGTCAATCGCGGACGCAGGGAGGTCGCGTTTAGCCCGTTTGGCAGAAATGAGTGCGTTTCGCACGGCGGAGGAGACGAGCGTGACGTGCAACGTTCTTGGCCGATCGGCGGAGGGGGTCCCACGCAGGCGCGATACCGCAATAATATCGCGATCGCTCAGAGGGGCACCTAGCTGAGATTCTCCCCAGAGGTCTCAGGGAAGCCAGAGATGGCCAGCTCAGCAGACCGAGACACAACCTCAAGACGCGAGAGGCGGGTAGCGAGAGCGTCGTTAGGAGAGGTTAGGATAGGTAGCTGACGCTCACCTAGGTCCTTAACATCCTTGCGCAGGTTGTTGAGCGAGACCGCGAGGCTATCTACCTGTGTTTGAGAGGGGCCAGTGTTGACTTTGGCCTCCAGCGCACTAGTTCGCTTTTCCAGTCTTTTCAGTGCCTCCGAGTGCTGCGTTGAGGTGGACGACAGCTTCAGGACGCAGGCCTTTAGATCCGCAGTTTGCGCACGCTGTTCGGCCATGAAGTTAGTCAGCGTGGTAGTGAGTTTGTTAATAGCCTCAACAATTGAGGCATGAACAGTGGCGGCGGAGTCAGTGGCTGGCATCGGTGAGAGCCCAGGAGGCCCAGAAAGAGATGACCCAGATGACACAGGCAGAGCGGAGGCGGAGGGTTCCAGTGAGGCAGTCGGAGACGAAGACGATGATGTTGACGGCATAGGGCCTTCCTTGCAGCGCCGCTCCACGTGCATTTTAATACAGCGCAGATGCCCGGTGGCATTGCACCGGGTGCAGAAGGTCACCTCCTTTTTAATCTCCTTTTTGCCAAAGATGCAAGAAGGAAATTCCATCGGCACTGTAGGTGGCACCATAGCAGGTGTCAGGATGAGCAGGTGGCAGCCGTGTAAACAGTGGCGTGGGTGGCAGCAGCGATGTGACGGAAGGCCAGAGGGCGCCCGGAGTGAGAGGTGACACCAGGAAATTCGCAGAAAATAACAGAAAATCTTCGCCACCAGTAATGGGGGTTAGAAATTGTGTCATAAGGAGCCACAGAAAGAAACGTCGATTTCTCGTCGGCTAGAAGAGGGCCAATGGAGATTAATAGGCCAAAGTAAGGCGGGCCGAATCGAGAAATCGAGGTGTACCTGTAACAGGCCCCGCAGGGGAAATAAACGCAGGAATCCGGTCGAAAAGTAAGAGCACAAAGAAGCGTGTGTTATCTACTCACGAGAGAGTAGAGAGTAGAGAGTAGAGAGTAGAGAGTAGAGAGTAGAGAGTAGAGAGTAGAGAGTAGAGAGTAGAGAGTAGAGAGTAGAGAGTAGAGAGTAGAGAGTAGAGAGTAGAGAGTAGAGAGTAGAGAGTAGAGAGTAGAGAGTAGAGAGTAGAGAGTAGAGAGTAGAGAGTAGAGAGTAGAGAGTAGAGAGTAGAGAGTAGAGAGTAGAGAGTAGAGAGTAGAGAGTAGAGAGTAGAGAGTAGAGAGTAGAGAGTAGAGAGTAGAGAGTAGAGAGTAGAGAGTAGAGAGTAGAGAGTAGAGAGTAGAGAGTAGAGAGTAGAGAGTAGAGAGTAGAGAGTAGAGAGTAGAGAGTAGAGAGTAGAGAGAGAGAGAGAGAGAGAGATTAGATTAGATTAGATTAGATTAGATTAGATTTATTAGTATGGTTCTAGGGCAGTAGAGCTCTCTCAGAAACCGACACAGAAAATGTACAAAGAAAATTACACATAACATTAGCGCAAGAATAGAGTACAACAATACTGATCATAAAGATGTATAAAGGAATAAAAATAAAAATTAAAAGGAATGAGAAACAAAAGAAAATACTGCAATAAGCAGAGAAAGAAGGGGGAAAAAATCCCGCGAGTCGCCGCCGAAATAGAAAGGGAACTTAATATTACTGTAGGAACGCAAACTAGTCTACTTAGCCTAAGTGTAGGAGGCAAGAAGGTGGGCAGTAAGTGCCCCCTTAAATGCTCCCTCAGAGGCGGATGCCCGAATGGAGGCCGGGAGGCCATTCCAAAATTGGGGACCCCGTACGGTGTACGAGGCCCCGAAAAAGGATGTACGGTGAGCGGGCACCACCAAGAGGGTCCCCAGTTGACGGGAGGGGTGAGGGCCCACCACACGAGGAGTGAGGAGCTGCCGAAGGAAGCTAGAGGTTCCATGCTGGATGGCGCGGTACAGGCTCAGCCCCAAGAAGAGGAGACGCCTTTCCCGAGCCTTAAGCCAGCCCAAACGTACATAGAATGGGGTAATGTGCGCATCACGAGGTACATCGAAGATAAAACGCACGCAGGCATTTAGCGCACGCTGGAGCTTAAGCTCGAGGAGCACACTGGTGCCCAGCAGAGCCAGACAGCAGTAATCCAGGTGTGGCAGAATGAGGGAGGAAACGAGCTTAATCCTAAGGCCCCGCGGTAACGCAGCACCGTGACGTCTCAGCCCCGCAAGCACGCCATAGACCTTACTGCAGACATGTCGCGTGTGATCCCCCCAGTCGAGAGTGGGCGATATGTGCAAGCCCAGCGAGACGACTCGAGAGCCGTACGGGATGGGTGTACCGTCCATCTGAACCAGGGGGGCACCAGCAACACGCTGCAAGCCCAGGGCACGAGCAGAGCCAAGCATCAGGCACTGCGTCTTAGAGATATTAAGTTTGAGAGAATTCATCGAGGACCAGGCAGAGACGCTGGCAAGGTCGGTGTTAATCCTAGTAATTGCGTCCTCTAACTCATTGTAAGGGGCAGAGATGTACAATTGTACATCGTTCGCATACTTGACCACCTTGGAGTAGAAAATAGCAGAGTTTAGATCATGTATATAGAGAGAAAAAAGGAAGGGTCCAAGGACGGAGCCTTGCGGCACGCCCGAGTAGACCGGGGACCAGTGAGAGGAGGACCGAGCGATTCTGACCGCCTGCACCCTATTCGTGAGGTAGGACCAGATCCACCGTAGGACCGGAAGAGAAAGATTAAAAGAGTGGAGTTTAGTGAGAAGAAGAGAGTGGTCCACGGTATCAAAGGCCTTGGAAAAGTCGAGACAGACCAGGATTGTGACCATCCGCTGATCAGCAGCAAGACGGACGTCCTCCAGGAGTGTCAGGAGAGCAGTCTGGGTGCAACAGTTTTTTACAAAACCATGTTGCGAGGGGTCCAACTTTCCAGAGTTATCGAGAAAATTCTGAAGGTCAGTGAGGACCAACCTCTCAAGGATCTGAGAAAGCTCAGGAAGGATGGAGATTGGGCGAAAATCAGCAAGTGCAGAGGCGTTCGGCTTTTTAGGCAAGGGGGTAATAAAGGACCGCCTCCAAGCGGCGGGGAAAATAGAGAAAGTGAGAGAGGAGTTAAAGATTTGATGAACAGTAGGGTAGATAGCAGAAAAGGAGAGAGAAAGAAACCTCGCACTCAGCTCATCCGAGGGCGAGATAGACGAATTAGAAAGGCGTAGGGCGCGAGCAAGACTCTCCTCAGTGACGGGAGAGAAATAAAAAGACGTATCGTCAGAGAGACAGCTAGACGGAGACAAACATGCGGGGACGGCCGGAGGAGAGGAAGCATAGGCAGAGAGAAAGAAGGTATTGAGAGTGTCCGGAGACATGGCGATAGGAGCAGGAGAGCGAGAAGGAGGAAGAACACCGAACGATTTTAGCTCGTGCCAAACTTCGTTCGGGTTGGTAAGGTTGGAGAACCTGTCATAGAGAAAGGCAGATCTAGCTCGCGCTAGAAGAGACTGAACTCTGTTACGACAGGCTCTGTACTGTGCCCGCAGCAACAGATTTCCAGATCTAATATAGGATCTCCTGAGCGAATCACGAGACCGCATCTCGCAACGAATCTCGGGAGTGATCCAGGGAGCAGGGGGCCGTCTGACACGCAGGGATCTAAGTCGGGCATGCTCATTCAAAACACCAAGCAAGCCGGAGTTAAGACTGTCAACCAACCGATCGACACTGCTCTCACAAGAGTTCGTAGTGAGACGAATACAGCTGAGCTGCGCAATATCATTGAGAAGCGCGTCACGGTTAATTGAGCCATACCTCCGACGAAGGTCATTAAAAGGAGCAAGGCGTGAAGTTAATGCGTACTCGAGAGAAATGAAGTCATGATTGGAGCAGCGAGGCTCTCTGGATTGAAAGAAAGAGACAACCCTGCTAGAGTAGTCCACCAGCCCAAGGTCGAGCCAGGTAGAGGATGTAGAGGTATGAAAAGTGGGAGAATAGGGGATAGAATGTAAATTTAGGCGAGAAAAAAGGTCTCCAAGGTAGACGGAGTCGAAAGAGGAGGAGCCCATGTCCGCATTCCAGTCGCCAAGAACTACCTTATTAGGGTAATCCGAGACAATGTCAGCGAATAGGGGCTCGAAAGAGGAGAGAGGTGCGTGTGGGGGGCGATAGACGACCCCCACCAGAAGAGAACCAACAGAGGGGATGACCACCTCTGTAAAGAGGTATTCAGGACTAGAAGCTAGAGAGGAGGCAGACGACGCAACTACATAGGAGGTAAAGGAATCGCGAACGTAGAGACATACGCCTCCACCCATTCTGCCATCCCTGTCGCATCGGAGCAAGAAGTAGCCAGGTATGGCACATTGGCTGTCTGAGATGGCAGTAGACAGCCAGGACTCCGAGACCGCAACTATATCGAAGTTAGAGGAGATAACGAAGGAAGAGAAGCGGTCAAGGTGCGCCAAAAGAGATTGGGCACTGGCATGCCCGACTTTGAGAGTGTAGGGAGCGGTGGCAGTGGAAGACGGCGACGTGCGAGAGTCCGATCCTCATGCGAGTTTAATGTTGAGATCAGTCGCGGAGTCTATACGTACAGGCGAAGAGGAGTCAGTCTTCCTGACATAAATACACCCGGAGCGATGCCAGACTCGTGAGTAGCCGCGTTGACGAGGAAGAACACGACAGCTCTTTAAGAGAGCTGCAGTGTCGCGAGGGAGGAACTCATTAACGTTAACTTTACGCGGTGGTTACGTGTTTCCGACGCAAAATGACGAGAGGAATCGAATGCCGCAAGCAGAATTCAAATCCGAGTCTCCGTTCGTCTGGAAATCGCAGTCATATCAGAAAACCTATCTTAGACTATTTTGGCTCCCAAAATCATAATCTGGAATAGAACACATGCATTTCCGACGCAAAATGACGAGAGGAATCGAATGCCGCAAGCAGAATTCAAATCCGAGTCTCCGTTCGCCTGGAAATCGCATTCATGTCCAAAAACCTATCTTCGATTATTTTGGCTCCCAAAATCATAATCTGGAATAGATCACAAGCATTTCCGACGCAAAATGACGAGAGGAATCGCATGCCGCAAGCAGAATTCACATCCGAGCCTCCGATCGTCTGGAAATCGCAGTCATATCCGAAAACCTGTCCTCGAGTATTCTGGCCCTCAGGATCGTAATCTGGAGTAGAACACACGTATTTCCGACGCAAAATGACGACAGAAATCGAATGCCGCAAGCAGAATTCACATCCGAGCCTCCGTTCGTCTGGAAATCGCAGTCATATTCAAAAACCTGTCCTCGAGTATTCTGGCCCTCAGGATCGTAATCCGGAGTAGAACACACGTATTTCCGACGCAAAATGACGAGAGGAATCGAATGCCGCAAGCAGAATTCAAATCCGAGTCTCCGTTCGTCTGGAAATCGCAGTCATGTCCAAAAACCTATCTTAGACTATTTTGGCCCTCAGGATCGTAATCTGGAGTAGAACACACGTATTTCCGACGCAAAATGACGACAGAAATCGAATGCCGCAAGCAGAATTCACATCCGAGCCTCCGTTCGTCTGGAAATCGCAGTCATATCCAAAAACCTATCTTAGACTATTTTGGCCCTCAGGATCGTAATCTGGAGTAGAACACACGCATTTCCGACGCAAAATGACGACAGAAATCGAATGCCGCAAGCAGAAGTCAAATCCGAGTCTCCGTTCGTCTGGAAATCGCAGTCATATCAGAAAACCTATCTTAGACTATTTTGGCCCTCAGGATCGTAATCTGGAGTAGAACACACGTATTTCCGACGCAAAATGACGACAGAAATCGAATGCCGCAAGCAGAATTCACATCCGAGCCTCCGTTCGTCTGGAAATCGCAGTCATATCCAAAAACCTATCTTAGACTATTTTGGCCCTCAGGATCGTAATCTGGAGTAGAACACACGCATTTCCGACGCAAAATGACGACAGAAATCGAATGCCGCAAGCAGAAGTCAAATCCGAGTCTCCGTTCGTCTGGAAATCGCAGTCATATCCGAAAACCTGTCCTCGAGTATTCTGCCCCTCAGGATCGTAATCTGGAGTAGAACACACGTATTTCCGACGCAAAATGACGACAGAAATCGAATGCCGCAAGCAGAATTCAAATCCGAGTCTCCGTTCGTCTAGAAATCGCAGTCATATCCAAAAACCTATCTTAGACTATTTTGGCCCTCAGGATCGTAATCCGGAGTAGAACACACGTATTTCCGACGCAAAATGACGAGAGGAATCGAATGCCGCAAGCAGAATTCAAATCCGAGTCTCCGTTCGTCTGGGAATCGCAGTCATATCCAAAAACCTATCTTAGACTATTTTGGCCCTCAGGATCGTAATCTGGAGTAGAACACACGTATTTCCGACGCAAAATGACGAGAGGAATCGAATGACGCAAGCAGAATTCAAATCCGAGTCTCCGTTCGTCTGGAAATTGCAGTCATATCCGAAAACCTGTCCTCGAGTATTCTGCCCCTCAGGATCGTAATCTGGAGTAGAACACACGTATTTCCGACGCAAAATGACGACAGAAATCGAATGCCGCAAGCAGAATTCAAATCCGAGTCTCCGTTCGTCTAGAAATCGCAGTCATATCCAAAAACCTATCTTAGACTATTTTGGCCCTCAGGATCGTAATCTGGAGTAGAACACACGCATTTCCGACGCAAAATGACGACAGAAATCGAATGCCGCAAGCAGAAGTCAAATCCGAGTCTCCGTTCGTCTGGAAATCGCAGTCATATCCGAAAACCTGTCCTCGAGTATTCTGCCCCTCAGGATCGTAATCTGGAGTAGAACACACGTATTTCCGACGCAAAATGACGACAGAAATCGAATGCCGCAAGCAGAATTCAAATCCGAGTCTCCGTTCGTCTAGAAATCGCAGTCATATCCAAAAACCTATCTTAGACTATTTTGGCCCTCAGGATCGTAATCCGGAGTAGAACACACGTATTTCAGACGCAAAATGACGAGAGGAATCGAATGCCGCAAGCAGAATTCAAATCCGAGTCTCCGCTCGTCTGGAAATCGCAGTCATATCCAAAAACCTATCTTAGACTATTTTGGCCCTCAGGATCGTAATCTGGAGTAGAACACACGTATTTCCGACGCAAAATGACGAGAGGAATCGAATGACGCAAGCAGAATTCAAATCCGAGTCTCCGTTCGTCTGGAAATTGCAGTCATATCCGAAAACCTGTCCTCGAGTATTCTGCCCCTCAGGATCGTAATCTGGAGTAGAACACACGTATTTCCGACGCAAAATGACGACAGAAATCGAATGCCGCAAGCAGAATTCAAATCCGAGTCTCCGTTCGTCTAGAAATCGCAGTCATATCCAAAAACCTATCTTAGACTATTTTGGCTCTCAGGATCGTAATCTGGAGTGGAACACACGTATTTCCGACGCAAAATGACGACAGAAATCGAATGCCGCAAGCAGAATTCAAATCCGAGTCTCCGTTCGTCTGGAAATCGCAGTCATATCAGAAAACCTATCTTAGACTATTTTGGCTCCCAAAATCATAATCTGGAATAGATCACAAGCATTTCCGACGCAAAATGACGAGAGGAATCGAATGCCGCAAGCAGAATTCAAATCCGAGTCTCCGTTCGCCTGGAAATCGCATTCATGTCCAAAAACCTATCTTCGATTATTTTGGCTCCCAAAATCATAATCTGGAATAGATCACAAGCATTTCCGACGCAAAATGACGAGAGGAATCGCATGCCGCAAGCAGAATTCACATCCGAGCCTCCGATCGTCTGGAAATCGCAGTCATATCCGAAAACCTGTCCTCGAGTATTCTGGCCCTCAGGATCGTAATCTGGAGTAGAACACACGTATTTCCGACGCAAAATGACGACAGAAATCGAATGCCGCAAGCAGAATTCACATCCGAGCCTCCGTTCGTCTGGAAATCGCAGTCATATTCAAAAACCTGTCCTCGAGTATTCTGGCCCTCAGGATCGTAATCCGGAGTAGAACACACGTATTTCCGACGCAAAATGACGAGAGGAATCGAATGCCGCAAGCAGAATTCAAATCCGAGTCTCCGTTCGTCTGGAAATCGCAGTCATGTCCAAAAACCTATCTTAGACTATTTTGGCCCTCAGGATCGTAATCTGGAGTAGAACACACGTATTTCCGACGCAAAATGACGACAGAAATCGAATGCCGCAAGCAGAATTCACATCCGAGCCTCCGTTCGTCTGGAAATCGCAGTCATATCCAAAAACCTATCTTAGACTATTTTGGCCCTCAGGATCGTAATCTGGAGTAGAACACACGCATTTCCGACGCAAAATGACGACAGAAATCGAATGCCGCAAGCAGAAGTCAAATCCGAGTCTCCGTTCGTCTGGAAATCGCAGTCATATCAGAAAACCTATCTTAGACTATTTTGGCCCTCAGGATCGTAATCTGGAGTAGAACACACGTATTTCCGACGCAAAATGACGACAGAAATCGAATGCCGCAAGCAGAATTCACATCCGAGCCTCCGTTCGTCTGGAAATCGCAGTCATATCCAAAAACCTATCTTAGACTATTTTGGCCCTCAGGATCGTAATCTGGAGTAGAACACACGCATTTCCGACGCAAAATGACGACAGAAATCGAATGCCGCAAGCAGAAGTCAAATCCGAGTCTCCGTTCGTCTGGAAATCGCAGTCATATCCGAAAACCTGTCCTCGAGTATTCTGCCCCTCAGGATCGTAATCTGGAGTAGAACACACGTATTTCCGACGCAAAATGACGACAGAAATCGAATGCCGCAAGCAGAATTCAAATCCGAGTCTCCGTTCGTCTAGAAATCGCAGTCATATCCAAAAACCTATCTTAGACTATTTTGGCCCTCAGGATCGTAATCCGGAGTAGAACACACGTATTTCCGACGCAAAATGACGAGAGGAATCGAATGCCGCAAGCAGAATTCAAATCCGAGTCTCCGTTCGTCTGGAAATCGCAGTCATATCCAAAAACCTATCTTAGACTATTTTGGCTCCCAAAATCATAATCTGGAATAGATCACAAGCATTTCCGACTCAAAATGACGAGAGGAATCGCATGCCGCAAGCAGAATTCACATCCGAGCCTCCGATCGTCTGGAAATCGCAGTCATATCCGAAAACCTGTCCTCGAGTATTCTGGCCCTCAGGATCGTAATCTGGAGTAGAACACACGTGTTTCCGACGCAAAATGACGAGAGGAATCGAATGCCGCAAGCAGAAGTCAAATCCGAGTCTCCGTTCGTCTGGAAATCGCAGTCATATCCGAAAACCTGTCCTCGAGTATTCTGGCCCTCAGGATCGTAATCTGGAGTAGAACACACGTATTTCAGACGCAAAATGACGAGAGGAATCGAATGCCGCAAGCAGAATTCAAATCCGAGTCTCCGCTCGTCTGGAAATCGCAGTCATATCCAAAAAC
>CAXIEQ010000143.1:0-10635 GCA_964023945.1 Ectemnius cavifrons
CATAACAGTACGTATGCGTGCTATAGCATATTAAACTATATATGGGGATCGGTGTGTCTCTGTTTCCTTTCGACTGTCTGTGAAAAGGCCTCCTCAGCGCTGTTTTCATAACATTTAGCACATTAGTTTAACTAGAAAGCATTGTAATCTTGCAAAAACGAAAACGTAGCACGCTAGACTGGACTTTCATCTTTCGATTGAGACCTTTCCCAACCCAAAATCATTTCATGTCAGCGAACAAAAGCGGGAATTCGGAAACATGATTTGGGCCATTTGGGCAGGTAAAGCAGCGCCTCCACCTTTCGGAGTCTAGCCCCTGCCTCGAAAGATGGAGATGGCGCATGGATTAAGTTAAAAAAAAATTTATTTTCATGTAAATTTTTAATTAACTAATTTATGTTGTAGTTATGTTACGTAAATGGTGTTATTTTAGTTCCCTCTAAAATTTCGGTTACTCTTTATAGTATGCTTTTAGTTTCCATTGTTTCCTTAACCTAAAAAGTGGATCATTTTCGTTTAGTATTTTTTAATTCTTCCGAGTATCGGAAAAGTTGGTACAATGACTGTAATAGTTCTACTATAATAGGTTTACTATAAATTGAAGGGACTTATTAAATGTTATAAAAAACGGTAAAAGTTTTAACGTTTTATTATAAATGGTTGATCCGTACTTATTCTTATCAAAGATTCCATGTGGAAAGTTGAACTCAATCAGTAGCATGGTATAGCATCATTCCAATTAAAATGACATGGACTGATACGTGAAAAATTACTTAACTTTAGTAATGTAATTATAATCTATATTTCCAAAGATTGATGCTAAAAACGGTGAACCCTGATTTTTCGTGGTACCAACACTCCAGAAATTAACCGCGCCATTACTTTCAGTATTTTGAATATGGAACATGTGACGTATGTTGTACATAAAACAGAATTCTTTCGGTCAGAATTTATACATATGTTCACGTATAAAACTACATTTCGCATAGTTATCTATTTGTAGAATTGAATATTGCATAGGATTGTACATTTTTATATTACGAAATAGGTTTTTACGTCCGTATAAGTTTCCCCCACAAATAGTATACATATATGAAAATGATCAAGAGAATACGCTCTATAACATATGTCAAAAAAAAATATATATATATATATATATATATACATATAGCGGTCGAATTGAGTACCTCCTCCTTTTCGAAGTCGGTAAAAATCATTGAAAGCGGTTATGAGCCATCTTTCTAAATAATTACCATATCGAATTTTATACAATTTAATACAATCATTTTTGGCAAGAAACATTTGTTACATACTCATCCTTATCGGACTATTTTTCACCTTTTCACCTTAATAGGAATGCACTCTTAATAGGAATACTCTTATCCCCCATAAATATTTAGAGTTCAAGGATAATCAAATCCCTGCCGCTCTTACTCCCACCATACCCCCTTCTTCCTGGCTTTTTCGAATATATAAACCCAAAATTCTAGTGGAAAGCGGGAGAATCAGTTCCGAAGTCTCATCGACAGCGAATCTCTGCCTCTCGAACCAGCAAAGAACACCGTAGTAGATCGAGCACCAGTGTCTTTTGAAACAATTATAATTACCGTTCGTGCATCGTGAATAACCGCGATCATTGGATAAGTCACAGTTCTTTCGTTTACTTTCTTCCCCGTTCCATTCGTAACAGAAAACAAACTCGCATTAAGGAGGGGCGCCTACTTAGAAGCCTTAAAGACGAATGCAGTTTCGAGATTTGTTTTCAAAAATTTTAGGTACGAAATCGATCAACATTTTTTTATTGCAAGAGGCATCTTTTGCCTAACTTTTAGTAATTTTTTAATTCCCATATAATTACAATTGTAAGTACTATTAATTAATTTATTGTAACATATTCTTTTGACACTGCCTTGCTGTAACCACTGCTGTTCGGGCCTGGATTATTTAAAATCAAAAAATGATACGTGTTTGGATAGCGTATTAGATCCTCTAAGACTCTATATTTTTTGCAAATTAATCACTTCTTTTTCATTTAAAAACAGAACTCTGGGGTACCATAAAAAAACTAATTCTATAGGAACTTAGAGGATCTAACCCGTTATCCAAATACGTATGATTTTTGATTTTAGATGATCCAGGCCCGAGCAGCAGTGGTCACGGTCAATAGAACATGTTACAATAAATTATTTAATAGTACTTATAATATAGACAAAAGAAGCGTCTCGCAAGAAAAAAATTTTGATCGAACTCGTATCTAAGATTTTTGAAAAAAATAATCTTAAAAATGCATCTATTTTTAAGGCGCCAAGTAGGCGTCCTCCCTTAAGTTTATTGTAACAACATTCCATATCCACTGAAGCTCTCATTGTATTTTGTGTTATATTAATATACAGAATATATTAGACTTTATTCTAGTTTTCAATAAGGAAATCAACTGTCTAATCATTTCTCAATTCCTGTTTAGTCAACCACGGTTTAAATACTTACAATAAGGAAAAGAGTAATAAAAGATCTCCAGGAGAATACATCTTTACCGCTCGAGATGTATCTGGCGAGCCATAGTGAGGTTTAACTTCGAGGTTAGGGTATTCTTTTGGAAGGCCACTAGGAAAGGGGGTTAATTGGAGAATAGGAACCTGAGTAGAACTGAGCTGAAAGACGCTTTGTGCTATCCCAGAATTGACTTAGAGCCGATTATGTAACAAGTAGGCTCGATTCTTGTTAAGACGTAATAACTCTTAGCACGATCTCTGAACATATTTAGGTCTCGTGAAGCCTGGCTCGTAACACATTATTGGCGAAAATTGTACCAAAATGCCAAATTCAAAGTGTACGCGTGGTGCGTTACCTGTTCAAATATTTCACAGCAATATGTTCTGAAAGTTTTCGCAGATAATTAAATCAAAAAAGATTAAATGAAAGTTAATTGGTATTCATCCGTATTTATTTGGTCCCATTGCCTGAATATCGAAGGTGTGTGTGTAATGCTTACTAATTGTTGTTTGTCATCAATGGAATTTCAGTCTAATAAATATAGGAATAAATGTCCCTCTCCATTATGGTGCACGAGAAAAACATTTCTTTTTACTAGTACATATTTTTGTTTAATTGAATTATTCTTTACATCTCATGGACCAAATAAACAATCAATAAACTGTGTACAAAAATGTCTGTGTATGTTATGACAGACAAAGTAAGTCTCTCACTTTTAAACTTAATCCATAAAACAGCAGAGAAAGCAAACAAAGCAAAGATGAGAAATCCTTTTTTATTAGATTATACATTTTTATTACATAATTTTGTATTACATTTGTAAGATACTTACAACAAATTTCTATCCATGGCGAAGCAAAGAATTCTGTTCCACATTTTAACTTCTAACATGTCTCATCTTGAGAAAATAACAGGGAGCTCTTCACATTTCTGGGCTTCCTTTCTACGTTGCATATGTGTATACATGTTATACAACCAACAAATGTATCCCATATGCGAATACTTCGATACTAGAAGCTGAAGTACTGCTCGTTATCTTGTGTATACCTGCGCCAGAGGCCGGAGTTGCTCAAATCAATGAATATTCGAGAAGATTTTCGAGAGTTTTATTAGTTCCCATTTGTTTCCAGCTTTTTAAAATACTCAGTAAAGCCAGAAATACATTTTTTCAAAATAAATCGATAAACTGAAAAAGAATGTGTCAAGAAGAAAAACTGCTGCGAAATTTCTATGTCTAATTTTTATTCATTCGAATTTAAAAACCGCATTGCGCAAATCAATGAATATTCGAGAAGATTTTCGAGAGTTTTATTAGTTCTCATTTGATTCCAGCTTTTTAAAATGCCTAGGAAAGCCAGAAATACATTTTTTTTCAATGTATTAATAAATTGAAACAGAATGTGTCAAAAAAGAAAAACTGCTGCGAAATTTCTATGTCTAATTTTTATTCATTCGAATTTAAAAACCGCATTGCTCAAATCAATGAATATTCGAGAAGATTTCCGAGAGTTTTATTAGTTCCCATTTGATTCCAGCTTTTTAAAATGCCTAGTAAAGCCAGAAATACATTTGTTCAAAATGAATTAATAAATTGAAAAAGAATGTGTCAAGAAGAAAAACTGCTGCGAAATTTCTATGTCTAATTTTTATTCATTCGAATTTAAAAACCTCAGCGTATTTTACAATATATTTTCAACAGACTGAAAAGGAATGGTCCGGAAGAAAATAGAATAACTGCGCTGGAATTCCTATGTCTAATAATAAGTCTACTTTCATATACAGGGTGTTCCGTAAATGTCGTAAATGACTGTAGCCATCTTGTAGAGACGGGGGCGGGGATGAAGATGGCTATTTTCAAATTTCTCATTGGGGCTTCTTTTTGCAAGAAAATTGAAAAAACTGTAAGCCAATGAGATGCATTACGCGGTGGAGATAAGGCTATAGCGACACCCCACTGACCGAGGATCAGCCACTTCCCCGACGGGCGGAATTAGAGGTTCTCAGTCTCACTCCTTGCTTTTAAAAGAAAGGCGATCGCTTCCTTGATGTGTCATGCCGATACCCAGCGGGCAGCCTCGTGCATGCCTCGCACCGCGCACCCCGCAATTCACACCGACGAGCTCAGCCGACAAGCAACCCCTTGCATGCGTGGTTCTCAATGCCCGAGCGCGGCAGTGCCGCGCCGTCACGGTACTGCCGCGCTCGGGCATTGAGAACGACGCATGCAAGGAGCTGCCGGCTAGGCCGTCGGTACGACGCATCGACAACGATAGTCTTTTTTCCGAGGGAATCGAGTGACTGAGCACCCTTTCGTCCTCCATCGCGATTCTTGTAACCCGACCGGCAAGATGTTTTTATCACATCCCCCTTTGGAGAAGCAGGAGATAGTCGACCAAGATTTGCCAAGAGCCCGAGGGGCGTTGCCTAAGTTATTGTTAAATAACTCGGAATTGAGGGCCGATCGAGAATTTCCGAAATAGCCATTTTCATCCCCGTCCGCTCCTCTACAAGATGGCTATAGTCATTTACGACATTTACGGAACACCCTGTATATGTAAACACATGTATACAATGTGCACAAACTTTCTAGCTACACAGTTTGCTTATGTTTGGTATACTGAAGCGGAAATCGATGTATGACTTAAATATTATCGAACAGGTTCGAACACTAGAGTTGTTTGCAATTGAATCACGAATCACTGAGAGCAAATAAAGCAGAGTATATTTAAGGCACAAACTACTGTTCTCGTCATATCAAATTCTTTAGCGCTGATGTGGAGAAATGCTCACTCACAAACACCTGCGTGTCAACTCACATGAATACACTACCACATGCACCACCAAGTGTAGATGAATTTTACACTTAAATTGAACCTATTGCAAAGTTTTATAAAACTAGTTGGAATAATCGAAAGTTTATATTCCAAGGAGTAACAGCATATAAGTATTTCTAACATAGACGTGCGAAGTTCAGAAAATCCGATTTGAAAGTTAGGTTTGCTACGAGGCCAGCAGCATTGAAGCACAACAGAGGCTATTGGTGTGCACACACACAAATGTGGTAGAGGCACAGAGCTGCAGCAGGCAGCCGATCAAAATTAGTTACTAAATTCCCCGCATGCTTGAGAAAGCGCGGCAGTCAGCTCTGGCCTTTCCCAAAATCTGCGTTCCCTCTTAATAAACTATACCTTATTTTTCTAGCGCTTGTTTGCTTCATTTTCATTGCTTAACAGAATCGTCTCTGACAATATAACTTAGTGGTATAAAATATCGTAATCAACAAACAACAGTTTTGTGGTTTAATAGGAAAATTTTGTAGGACGTCTTTATTTATATTTTTCAAAAACTTGCTTTACTTAACAAAGTACGTACAATATTGATTATCATGGAATTTACAGTGATTACAGTATTTGTTGTATAGAAAAACAGGAAATACTCCCGAGTCTTGAAGGATTAAAATGGAAAATTAATTAAATTCATGAAAACACTTTTACAATGTGTACATCTATTATTACTCTCAATAACCTTGAGAAACTTAAATTAATTGTGCAAAACTATAATTCGAATGCAAGGATCGTGTACAATTGTTTCTCGGGAAAATGAAAACAAATAAAACAGAGTATACTTCAGGCACCGAATGCTTTCTTCGTTACAATAAAATCTTCTTTTGCATTGTCTGATTCTTGTAATAATCTTCAATTACTTCGAAAAATATTTGAACACAGGGATTATTTGAACTGTGTCTGAGGAAATTGGAAGCATATAAAATAGAGCATATTTGAGGCAGAGAATACTTCTCTCGTTATAACAAAGTCTTCTCTTCTTCCATTGTATGATTTCTGCAACAAACTTCTCTTCAGTTTCCGAGGGCGCGTTCTGCTTACTTTTATGTCCCCTCGGAATTCTCTCCTCTGACGATGCACCAAAGCGTTTTCCAATGTTACGGGCGGCAGAAAGCGCTTTAAACGGCATCAAATGCTTATCAAGAACACTATTCGCTAAATTAGAGCGCACTTTAAACAGGCATTACCCTTTACAAAAGCGGCCCACCAAACGTTGAGAGCTTTATAAACTCGACGATGTCTATCGTATCGTTTTCTGGGCTTTGAACAGGCACAATTCAATTGCAGAAAAGGCAGCGGAAACATAAAAGGCTTGTCGTAAAGTATTCCCTGTATACTACCAAGATTACAAACGCACTTGTTATATTTATTATTTACTTAAATATTTTTATAAACTTTCAAATATTCAATCATTATACATTTAATCTAATGATCCTACAATATAGAGTTCACGAAATATTAAATAAGGAGACTGTTCTTTTACAGTATACTTTTGTATAATTTTGTCTTTTTCTTGTAAATTTATTATTTTGTTATTTTTATATTCTGGTATCTGGTAATAGTCATATTACCAGAGCAAGTGCCTCGAATGAAGCGCCCCCACCCCAAGTTTTTTTTGATTGCTAATCGCTAATTTATTGTTAATTGCTAATGCGAGTTAAATCGAGATATCTTCGAATGAAAACTTGCTTTTCTTTTATGATATCTATATCTGTTTTGTTATATCTCAATTTTGTGGGCGATTCAAACTGCTACTTGGCGCATTTTTTTACAATTTAATGTTTTTGGACGAATTGGAAATAACTAGTATAAAGGGGTTAATAGGAGATTATGGATCTGAGTACGGTTGAATTGAAATAGCACTCAACAGTATCTCAAGATTGACGTACGCCCGATTGGGAACTAGAAGACTCGAGTCTGGCTAAGGTGAAGTAGCCCTTAGTACGATCTTACAACATATTTGAGGACTCGCAAAGCCTGGCTCGTAACAGAACTAAAATGATATTTTTATGATGGAAAGAAAAATCATGCAACTAAGAAATAACTCTTCTTTTCTTCTTTTTGTTCCAAATAATTGAAATCCTTAATCCAATCATCTCAAACGATAATGCGCACCAGTGTGCATTTACTGAGATTAGGTGGCTTGACTGTAAGATAGCTACATGCATCAAAGGAGTTTGGGAGATAAATGGAACTGCAGCGAAGAGATTTGTGGCAAATATTGTTGGTATGGTGGTAGCCCTTGGCGGCGATACGCGCCCCAACTGCCGGGCGTCTCCGCCTTATTAGATCGCAAGCTACCGGTGTATCGTGGGACATCCACACGCGTAAGAGAGCGCACTTCGGGCGCGTAATAAAGGGATCTATCCGAAAATCTGTTTTGTTTGATCACCCTACCTGCCCCGGTCCTCGGATTCTGACCTACAGGTTATGGGCCCAGAAAATTTCGGAAATCGGGGTGCTCTCGGAAAGTGAGTGATCGCGAAACGCGATCGATAGACTTTTTGAGGTTAAACTGTCACGCCGCGCCACGTGCTACGATGAGTTCCGCAACCGCACGAATCGAATCCTTGAACAAGGAGAACTACGACACGTGGATGATGCAAATGCAAGCTTTGCTAGTTAAAAACGACGCGTGGACGTATGTAAGTGGCGAATGTGCAAAACCCGCTGTCGTTGTTGGTGACGCTACATCGGAAAGTGCCGCGAAGGAATGGGCGAAGAACGATAACAAGGCGAAATCGGACATTATTCTATCCATAAGCCCGCCCGAGCTCAAACAGATCAAGAACTGTGAAACGTCTCGCGAAGTGTGGTTGAAGCTTCGAGAAATATATCAATCGAGAGGTCCCGCGCGGAAAGCCACGCTTCTAAAGCAACTCATGTTGCAGCGAATGGAAGAAAACGAAGACATTCGTGAACACATTCGGAAGTTCTTCGACGCAATCGATAAATTAAGTGAGATGGAAGTGCAAATAAACCAAGATCTGCTTGCGATAATGCTCTTATACAGTCTACCGACATCTTTTGAAAACTTCCGATGCGCGATTGAATCGCGTGACGAGCTGCCGTCTCCTGAAACGCTTCGCATTAAAATCATTGAAGAGAGTGACGCTCGGAAAAACGACGCGCGGAATAACAACGCTCAGGGCGCAATGATAGCGAACAAAGGTGCTCGGAAATATTGGAATCAGAAGAAGAAAACGGAAAGAAATGATTCGACTAATAAGGAAGTGTTCAAGTATCAGTGCCACCGCTGTCGAAAATACGGACACAAAGCTGCAGATTGCAGGAAGACAGGCGACGATCGCCGATCAACGGCGAACAAAGCCGAAGACGTGGGACTGTGTTGTGCGCTTGAATATGTGGACAAAGACGAGGGACTGCACGTGGACGGCCCGAACATTGGCGGAAAGTGGTGCATAGACAGTGGCGCGACGTCGCACTTGTGTAATAACTTAAATGATTTTGCGGACATAGAATACTCAAATCCCGGAAAGTTAAATTTGGCGAACAGTGCTTCGACGAAAATTACGGGGAGAGGGACGGCTTTCTTCGAAACAACGACGCGCGGAGACGCAAAAAACATTCATTTAAGCGACACGCTGTATGTACCGGATCTTCGAACGAATCTCTTATCAGTTTGTAAAATGACCGATAAAGGTTACGAAGTGACGTTTAACAAAACCGGCGCCGTGGTAAGTGACCGTGACGGAAGAGCGAAGCTAGTGGCGAAGCGCATCGGGGGGTTATATTATGTGCAGAATAACTCGTGCGTCGAATGTAAGACTGTTTCGGAACAGTCTTCGCCAAATACGTCCGGAACGCTTATGTCGTGGCATCGACGCCTCGGACACGTAAATATGAAGGACCTTCTCGACGCGACGCGCAGAGAAGTTATACAAGGAATCGACTTGCAAGGACGCGATGCAGAGTTGAAGTGCGACCTCTGCCTTCGCGGAAAGATGACGAGAACACCCTTCCCGAAGAAGTCAGAACGTAAAACAGAGCTATTGGAGATTATCCACTCCGACGTGTGTGGCCCTATGAGAGTTAGCTCACACGGAAAGGCCAAATATTTTGCAACGTTCATCGACGACCACTCGAGATGGGGAGAAGTGCATTTCCTGAAGTCGAAGGATGAAGTTTTTGCAGCTTTTAAGGACTTCAAGCAGCGCGCCGAAAATCTTAAGGGAAGAAGAATAAAATTCCTACAGTCCGACAATGGAGGCGAGTATATGAGCAACCAGTTCAATAAATATTTGGAGGAGCACGGAATCGCGAGAAGATTGTCCATCGCGAGAAATCCGGAACAAAATGGTATCGCGGAAAGAAAAAACCGAACGTTGTTGGATACCGCGAGATGTCTTTTGTTACAAGCAGATTTGCCTTCGTCGTTCTGGGCCGAAGCAATTAATACCGCAAACTATATTAGGAATCGGTGTCCGACTAAAAGCTTAAAAAATGGGACTCCGTACGAGGCCTGGACAGGTCGAAAGCCGAACGTGAGCCATATAAGAGAATTTGGCAGTCGTGCATTTTGCTTAAATCGAGAACCAAACAAAGACAAATTTCAATCACGCTGCAAGGAGGGTATTCTTATCGGCTACTCCGAACAATCCAAAGGATACAGGGTTTGGTTACCCAAGGAACATAGAGTGGAAGTCGTGCGCGATGTAAAGTTCCGGGAAGATGAACGCACTCAAATTGAAGAGCGCGAGAGACACATACCGGACGAATCGCAAGACGACGCAGCAAAGGATGCAGCCCCTCACACGATCGATATCGACTTGACACCTCCGGATGAATCGGAGAACGACAACACTGTCGACGACGCACAGCCTGAACTTCTCGATGAACTCCCGGAGGAGGAAGAACATCTGGAGCAACAACCGGACACGCCGAGAAGAGGTCCAGGAAGACCGAAGTTAATACGTACCGGTTTGAGGGGAAGACCACGAAAGCTCTATCACGAGCTACGCGAACGCGCAGGGAACGCAGAAGAAGACTATGCCCTTGTGTCGGAAACTCCCTTGAAGGAAGCACTGTCTAGTCCACATGCGGAGGAATGGCTCCAAGCAATGGCCATCGAAGTCCGGTCAATTTTGAAAAATGACACGTGGACGATAATCCCTCGGCCAGAAGGTCGTGACATAATCGGCAGCCGAATGGTTTTGAGAAACAAGTATCGGCCGGACGGAAGCATCGAGAAAAGGAAAGTGCGTATTGTCGCACAAGGATTTTGTCAACGTCCGGGTATCCACTTCAATGAAACATTCGCTCCGGTTGCCAGGCTCAG
>CAXIEQ010000144.1:0-58976 GCA_964023945.1 Ectemnius cavifrons
CATTTAAGGGGATGTAGGACAGTTAACCTTTACATTTTTATAAATTGTATAAATGTTGGTGTGACTAAACCAATCACTTGGTGAGCACAGTCATTTTACCTTTAATTAGTATACTTGTACAGAGTAATTTGAGGCAAAAACATTTAAAATCAAATAAACAATAAGGCAGTTACTAATTGTTAAACATTACAATATTAATTATGCATAATGGTACTCTGCGGATGATTTTTCCAAAACTATTGGTTCAAATGGGTTCCGCTTTTGCACAATTATTCACTGTACCACCTGTTACAGCGGGGACCACACTTGTTATTATATTCAATCATTTAGTACATTTAGCATAACCAGATAGTTACAGAAAATAGAGTTTTATTGGTTAACAATATAAACAATTGGTTTTAACCAAATTTCACATGACTTATCTGCATGATTTTGGTCCCTGCCTTAGCTATGATCTTAAAAAAGAACTCTGTAAAAACTGATCTTCGCTGGACCAACCGTACCGAAGAAATCCTCCGCAGAGTACTATTATGCATAATTAATATTGTAATGATTAACAATTAATAACTGCCTTATTGTTTATTTGATTTTAAATGTTTTTACCTCAAATTACTCTGTACAAGTATACTAATTAAAGGTAAAATGACTGTGCTCACCAAGTGATTGGTTTAGTCACACCAACATTTATACAATTTATAAAAATGTAAAGGTTAACTGTCCTACATCCCCTTAAATGAAGATGAACGAAACCTTCTTTCATCTGAACGCAGAGCTCTTATTTTGCAGAAATAGCACTTTACAGCGCGGGCGTTCATTGTTGTCCGGATTTGCAAGTATCTCGAGTGACAACTGAATAGTACTAAGATTTTTAGAATAGGGCCGAACAGAAGTGCGTGAAACAGTGCTGCAAACACATGCTTCTCATTGCATTTTGTCATGCAACTCGATTCAAATAGTATCCATTCGCTTCTGATAAATAATAACTACCGTTTAACCTGCACTTATTCTGACATTTGTTATTTTGTTGACCGTCGATTGCAATAATAACCGGATAGAGTCAGCGATAGCAGCATTATTATTCATAATAAACAAATATTATGAAAACGTAAAGACAGGAAGGAATAACAATGAAACATAACGAAAAAAAGATATTACCAGAGGTAGAGATTAAACACTGAAGGAGAAAAGGGAAAGGAAATGTAAAAACAATAATCGCAACAACGAGGAACCGAACACGGATCATCGCGGTTACAGATCGAGCGCTTTGTCGCGCCGCCACTTCCATACTTGTTAGAGAAAGTATCACAGGCACCTGATAAATTTGATTCATTGGATTTGGACGGATTTAATTGGATTAAACCGGGAGTCGCGAAACATCTAATCGGGGACCCTACTTATCGCAAGCGTATACAACGAAAATGGGAAAGCGAAAGAAGCGCATATTGAGAAAGTCGAAAAGCAAGAAGAAATGCAAAAAGTGAGCGTCCGTGGGGCGATGCCGCGCCGTCACGGCACTGCCGCGCTCGGGCATTGAGAACGACGCATGCAAGGAGCTGCCGGCTAGGCCGTCGGTACGACGCATCGACAACGATAGTCTTTTTTCCGAGGGAATCGAGTGACTGAGCACCCTTTCGTCCTCCATCGCGATTCTTGTAACCCGACCGGCAAGATGTTTTTATCACATCCCCCTTTGGAGAAGCAGGAGATAGTCGACCAAGATTTGCCAAGAGCCCGAGGGGCGTTGCCTAAGTTATTGTTAAATAACTCGGAATTGAGGGCCGATCGAGAATTTCCGAAATAGCCATTTTCATCCCCGTCCGCTCCTCTACAAGATGGCTATAGTCATTTACGACATTTACGGAACACCCTGTATGCAAACAGCATGGATATAGCAAGACTACAAAAATTACAGAATAGTGCAATGAGGAAGGTACTTCAATGTGATATTTATACTCCTACTAGAGTGATGGTTGAATTGTTAAACTATTCCTATGTTGAAGAGAGACTAAGGCGTTATGTATTGACATTAGTGTATAAAATGATTAAGAATGACATAGCGTGCGAAATGTGCGATAAGATTAATTATGTAAGTGATAGGGAGCGTGTAGGAACTAGGCAAAGTAGCAATATAATTGTACCTTATAAAAGAACTAGCAAGGCTCAACGAAGTCTATTTCACAATGGTGTTAAAATGTTCAATGAACTTCCTATGGGATTAAAAGAGGTGTCACATGTAAATAGCTTTAAGCAGAAGTTGAAGGAGTATCTAAAGGCATCGCGAGAAAATGTATAATAGAAGTACTAATGTAATTGAAGGAAATACTGCTGTATATAGCGACTAAATATAGCTGGTAAATGTACATGAAAGCGTCCATGTATAAAAGTAGGTAGTGGATTAGGTAGTAGGAAAAAATATGCAAAGAAATGTTATGATTGTTAGATATTGTAAACAGGATACGAAAGTACTAGCTGTTGAAGCTAACATTAAAGGAATCAATCAATCAATCTCTCTCTCTCTCTCTCTCTCTCTCTCTCTCTCTCTCTCTCTCTGACGTAGACTTAAGCCTTCTCAACCTTTGCAATCTTTGTTTCGATTATTATCCTTTCCAATTGGGGTAGGTTTAAGTCTACGCCAGAGTACGAAATCAGAATGCGAGAATATTGGTCGAGAAAAACAAAGATATCGCAACTAAGTGTGCAAGAGTAACGAACGTTTTAACGCGTACGCTCGCGCGACAGAGAAAGAGGAAGAGAAAGAGAGATGAACCGAATGTTTCAAAAAGTGCATGCGAACGCGGATTGAAAACTTTATATTTTATACGCTTGCTGAGCATGCGAAGTGGAAGCCAAGTGACAGAAATAGAGTAAATACGGCATGAACAATCGCGGATAGTACTGATGATAGTTAGTACTGATCCGTGACGCGGAAAGACAGAGAGACAGAGGATACGTGGAAAAGTGGAGATGCATAAAGACAGAAAGACAAACAAATGGAGAAAAATACAGAAGCAAAAGGAACAAACTGGCAAACTTGTAATCACACTTACGGTCAATGTCACCGCACCTCAGGAGATCCTCCTCCACATCCATCGCCTCTGGTTGCTCTGCCATTCTATATTAATAAAGAAATAATATTCAATGTATTAGTATTTTTATACCTACTTCAATCAAACAACCGTAGACTTATTTTAATTAAATACTCACGTCTCAATCGGATGAGTTCCAGCGATAGACTGTGGTTTCAGCTCCTCCATGCCCAAAGTGGTGGGGTTTCACCGCGCGAAAGAAAGAGACGTATATGGGGAGTCACGTGTAAAACAGAGATGAACTTATTAATCGCGTCTGCGCAGAACACTGGCGTGTCGTGTGGTTGTGTTTATACACGTGCGTCTAGAGATCATCGTGGCTGATCCCAGCGCGCGAAGAATACGTTCAAATCAAATGAAATTAATAATGTATATGAATGTTATTGTACATATGTCGATTTTATCCCCATTCACTCTCTTAGTTGTTCAAACGAGCAGCGAGCAATATTAACAACATATTAGTACTAATAATAATTTTAAGATTCAAAATTATCAAGTACATGATATAAAAACCATTTAAGCTAAAAATGTGAAATTTACTAAGCAAATGTTGACTGCGAAAGCTACGATGCCCTTAAATTGCACATAATTAGGCCAACGCTTCATAAGATACATAAGATAGGCAAGCTATTTCCTTACTCGGTTCAATTTCAAAGTATGGGAATTGTCAAGGGCGTAGGACAACAATCACTTAAACTCAAGATCTGATTTTTCTTAAGTTAGGCCAATGCTTTATAAGATGCTTCAGATAAACAAGCTGTTTCCTCACACCATTCAATTTCAAAGTATGAGACTGGTCAAGAGAGTAGCATAAGTACCACTTAAGTTAAAAAATGTGAATTTTTATGAGTAAATGCTGGCTACTAATAGCTAGTATGCCCTCGAATTGCAAATCAGTAGGTCAATGCTTTATAAGATACATGAGATAGAGAAGCTGTTTTCTTACTCGGTCAATTTCAAAGTGTGATATTTGTCAAGTGCGTAACACAACAACCACTTGAGCTAGACACCTACCACTTCCTCAATAAATATGGGCTGGCAATAGATAAGTACACCTTACAATTCCAACCAATCAAGCCCAACACTTTATAAGATACATCAGATAGATAAGTTGGTTCCTCACTTGATTGTATTTAAAAGTATGAAAATTGTTATAAAGAAATTGCATAGCACAACAATCACTTAAGCTAAAGACCTGAGTTTTCCTAAGTGAATGCTAGCTATCTATAGTTAGCATCCTCTTATTCCAAATAATTATGCCAACACTTTAAAAGATACACTAGATAGACAAGCTGTATCTTTAAACTGGGTGAAAAACCACTTAAGTTAACGAGGTGAAATTTGATGTGGAACTGATGATTGTCAAGGACTGGTATGTCCTTCAGATGCAAATTATTAATCTCCTGTCTTTATAAACAACATTAAACAATCCAAACCCTCATATGTAGCATAATTTTAGTGTTCCTAAATTGATATGCAGTATTTTATATAGATATTAGTGACTGTGGTTAGCAGTGCTATATAATAGCTAATTGACTATCGGAAATTTTGAGAAGTCATCGAGCTGAGGCGATAGATATACATATATGAATGCTATAATTCCTAAATATAAAAAACCATATTTCCTTCATTTCATACTAATTTGGAATGTCAATTTCTTTCCGAATAAGGCAACGGTTTTCTCGAAAAGGAATATAATCACACATCGGGAATGCATCGTAATTTTGCAGTACGGGCAATACAGATTTCAGCTATAGGCGCGTGCGCTGCCGAGCCACCGCCGAGCAGTACACCAAAAATGTAGTCTGGACTCTGGACTCGGCAACAGAGTTGCCAGATTTATTAGGTGGGGTTGGGTGGCGAGGTAATGCTAGGCTTATGGGAAGGGTAAGGAAATCCTTATGAATCTGGCACGATTGCTCGGCAGTTTGCGACTGACTGCTGAGCCAGGCGGCCTAGGAATTACAGTCGCGTATTTATTGCATTTTTTTACTCTTTCCTATTTCCTATTCTCTATTTTCCTGTTTTCTATTCCCGGTTTCCTGTTCTCCATTTTCCTGTTTTCTTTCTTTTCCCTATTTAGTTTTTAATATTAGTTATTAGTTTTTTTTAACATGAATGCAAGAATCCCGAAATTTACAGAGGACTTGCAAAGCACTCTTTCCAGTAATAGGTGGTTAGAGGATACTCACATTGACATATTTAATTGCCTTTTGCGTCAATATGGGTATGCTCCAGAGGAACCATGGAAAGTCCAATGTCCTGATAGGATAAACGAAGTGCCACAAAATAGAGAGCACATACAAATTTTATTTAGTGGCACTTCAGATCTTGATGGACATTGGGTATGTGCTTATTATGATAAAAAGCGTATATATATCTATGACTCACTCAATAAAAGGGAAATGCACAATGATCAGAAAATATTCTTAAAGAGATTATTTCCCTTTTATAATTTAAATAATAAAACTGTTATATTTTCAACAGTTCAGCAGCAACCGAATGGAAACGACTGTGGAGTATTCTCCATAGCGTTTGCAACTACGCTGCTGTTCAACATTCGGCCGAATAAAGTCATGTATGATCACGCGAAAATGCGTGATCACCTCATGACAATGTTCAAATCACATATTATTGAGCATTTCCCGCAGGATTCAGTACACTGTAGACCTGTAAAAGTTCTGCCATTACCGGCAGTACAGGCAAAAAGGCAGAGAGCAAAAGAGGCGCGATTAATTCGATTTCATGAAAAAGAAATCGAAGTTGCGCCCACAGAAACAGTTTGCCTAATATCTCCATCAAATAACATTAATAATGAGGGAAAGGCATTGCCAGCACTGTTACATATTCATCCTCATCGGACTACTTTTCTTAGCCTTATGTCACACGTAGATTCAATAATTTTAACTCGCTAGTCTCCTACATAGTTTTCCCATGCGTATTTTTCGAGCCTTAAAACTGTGACTTCGACTCTTTCGTTCCGTCTTATCTCAAAAACACAATCCTTCGTTAGGGATCATCACAGCGTGCTCTTAACGAACTCTGCAGCTGTGCACTTAGTGCATCTCATAAATTCTTAGAACTCCAGCGTAGTCTCAGACTTCTGGCGTCTCTATCCCTACCTATGCCCCTTTTCACTGGATTTTTCGGGTATATAAACCCTTAATTTCTGGAGCAAAGGGGGAATCAGTTCCGAACTCTCATCGACGGCGAAGCTCTGTCAATCGGACCAGCGAAGAACACCGTAGTAGATCGAGCACTAGTCTCCTTCGAAGCAGTCACAATTACCGTACGTACATCGTGTCTCATCGCGATCGTTAGGCAAGTCACAGTTCTTTCGTTAGTTTTCCCCCGTTCAAATCGTAACGTAAAACGAACTCATATAATTTTGTAACAACATCTCAAAACCACAGAAACTCTCATTGTATATTTTGTGTTTGTATTATTTGTTCATTCAGAATATATTACATTATTCTAGTTTTCATTAAGAAACCATTTGTGTCATCATTACTGAATTCCTGTTTGGTCAACCTTGTTTCAAATAAGCATAACAAGGAAAAGAATAACAAAAGATCCCACGAGGATACATCTTTACCGCTCGAGGTGTATCCGGCGAGCCATAGTAAGGTTTAACGATCTTAGAGCATATTTTAGGACTCGCGAAGCCTGGCTCGTAACAAATTGGTGACAGCGGTGGGATACTCAGATTTTATCAGTTCACAAACTGCCTAGTAAAGTTATTTTTCTCCTTCCGCTTAGTTGAATTACATTATTACAATGGCTAAACAGGAGTCTGATATTAATGTTCTTATGCAAGAGTTGAAACTCAAGTCAACCATTCAGAAATTTGTTCAAGATATTCCTAATTTCGATGGAAAAAGAAATGAACTTAAATATTTTGTTCAATGTGTTGAGGACGGTGCAGATGGTTTGCCGTCGGCGTTAGAAACAAAATATTTAAGCGCTGTAATTAAAAAGTTAAAAGGTACCGCTAGAGAGAGCGTGGATGGTGAGACGTTCACAAGCATGAATGCTTTGTTACACCATTTAAAGAAATGTTTTGCCCCGGGTAGAAGTCTGTGGTCTTTTCAAGACGAAATTACGCGATTACGGATCTACCGGGATGAAAGTGTACAAGATTACATAGACAGAACGCGTCACGTAACGCATAATGCTCGCGCGGCAGTGAATCAAGAGTATGAAGAGGAACATAGAGCAGCTGCATTAAAGTTTTTGGAACGCGGTGTAATTGATAAATTTATATACGGGTTACCGGAACGGTACTTGTCGCGAGTGAACCCGAAGAATTATAAGAAGATAGAAGAAGCGTTTGAAGAGGTCATGGAGATCACTCGAGGATGGAGTGAGCATAATCGGAGCTCGAATGGTTACCGTTATCGAAATAACGACGGGCCCCGACACTTTAACAACCAGCGACCATTCAATCCGAACTGGAGCCGACACCATGGATCCCAAACGGAGACTACATCTGGTGTGGAGGAAAACCCACGGGGTTACGGCAAACCGACCGCCTTCGCTGTAGAGCGTGGCAGACCAAGGACCCCGGGTGTCATAAATTTCCCCCATCAGCAGTTTCAACAACAGCATCCAAGGCAACCAGAAAGGGTCGGAAGGTATCAGAACCACGAGAGCTGTAAGTGCTGCAATTGCATGCACAAAAGCTGCGATGGTAATTATCATAATTTTAAGAACCAACCAAATTTTGCCCAGATGAGTAATAACTATGCTCAGCCTGGTAGTTCGTACGCTCAGCCGAGCAACGATATTAAGTCAAAAAATTCGCAGCATTTAAACTTCGATCGCGTTCACCGTGTTGGCGATCAGGTGAACGGAAGCGAACAAACTCGCCAGCAACATGTACGATTCCAAGAGAATCCCCAAAGAAAGCAGTAATTAAGGAAGCCCCGATTCCAAAAATTCGTGTAAAAGTACCGGAATTAAAAGGAGGGCTTGGAGAATTTTTAGTAGACGGAGGAGCGTCCGTAAATTTAATAACGTTTGAAGCTTTGAATTTACAAGAAGTAAGGATTCATAAAGAAGAAATTGAAGTAACTGGAGTTGCATCTATTCCAATTCTCACAATGGGAACCGTAACTCTTCACATCAATGAGACACCTTGTCTATTCTATGTGATAAAGAATCTTCAATTGCCAGCCAGTGGTTTACTCGGTAGCGCCTATCTATTACAAGAAGAGGCTGAAATTTCGTATTTCCATAAAACCCTCGTAATTAGAGATAGACCGACAAAACCCATAGGGTTCATAAATTATCGAAGCCCAGAGGAAGAAGAAAATCAATCTACGAAGAAGCAACATTTGATACCGGCACGAAGCAGTCAGTGCATTACAGTTCGGTTAGCGAACACAACTCTCCGCGAAGGTTATTTACCACGAATAAAAACTCAAGACGACGTTTATATCGGAGAAGCAGCAGTTTCCAACAACAATGGCACTTGTCACGTAATGGCAACTAACACAAGTGACCAAGATGTTCGATTTGATTTACCACCTCAAGAAATTTATCCGTACGATTTTATTAGTTCATCCGAAGAAGATTATTACATGAAGAATTCTGGACATAAGTTTATATCACCTCAAGAACGAGTCGAGGAAATTAAAAAGACCCTTGATTTGGACCACATGAATAGTGAAGAAAGGCAACATGTGCTACAACTCGTGCAAGAATACTCGGACAGGTTCTTTCTACCTGGAGACAATTTGGGAAAGGCACCCAACTTCCAACACTCCATTCACACTACGGACAATATACCCATAAATACCCGGCAGTACAGGTATCCGCCAGTGCATCAAAAAGAGATCGACGATCAGGTAAAGGCTTTGCTTAAAGAAGGAATAATTAAACCTTCCAGTTCTTCTTACAATTCACCTTTATGGATAGTCCCAAAGAAACCAGATGCCCAAGGTAACAAGCGTTGGCGTATGGTTATAGATTTCAGAGCTCTTAATAACAAAACAGTTAGCGATAAATTCCCGTTACCACAAATAACCGAAATTTTAGATAGATTAGGAGGAGCTAAATATTTTTCAGTGTTCGACTTAGCTAATGGTTTTCATCAAATAGAAATGAATCCGCAAGATCTTTCAAAAACAGTATTTACTACTCCCACTGGTCATTATGAATTTGCTCGCATGCCTTTTGGTTTGAAAAATGCACCACCTACTTTCCAACGTCTTATGAATCAAGTTTTAACCGGATTACAAGGAACTGAATTGTTTGTATACCTTGATGATATTGTTGTTTATTCTTCATCTTTGAGAGAACATGAAATTAAAATTCGAAAATTAATGAATAGATTGCGTGAAAATGGATTAACTTTACAAACCAGTAAATGTCAATTTCTCCGTAAGGAAGTTGGTTATTTAGGACACATTATTTCTGAACAAGGCGTTAGACCAGATCCGAAAAAGTTAGAATCTGTCGAAAAATTCCCAGTACCAACTAATCAAAAATGTATTCGTCAATTTCTTGGATTAGCAGGTTATTACCGACGTTTTATTGAAAATTTTACTACAAAAGCTAAACCATTAGTAGGTTTATTAGGAAAAGGAATTAGATTTGTTTGGAATGAAGAACAACAACTGAGTTTTGATCAATTGCGCAAAGAGCTTTGTCAACAACCAATTTTACAATATCCTGACTTTTCAAAACCTTTCGTTATTACCACTGATGCATCCGAATTCGCAGTAGGAGCAATTCTTAGTCAAGGCGAAATAGGAAAAGATTTACCAATTGCATATGCTTCACGTACGCTAAATAAAGCTGAGAAAAATTATTCAGCTGTTGAAAAAGAATGTCTCGCTATGGTATATGCAGTACAACATTTTCGACCTTACGTATATGGCACTAAATTTACTTTGGTCACCGATCATAGACCGTTAGTTTGGTTACACTCAGTTAAAGATCCTACCTCTCGTTTAATGAAATGGAGATTAAGACTTCTAGAATTTGAATATGATGTAGTTTATAAAGCAGGAAAGATCAATCAAAATGCAGATGCTTTGTCTAGAAACCCAGTTCATTGTTTGCCGTTGATCCCTAAAGATGATGATCCAGATTTCAAGATACAAATTCCTAAAGCTCCAGCAAACCCTGAAGGTATTGGTAGTCGTATTAAACAGTTAACACGTGACAGGCAAAAGAGACCTTTAGTCAGACACTCAGAAAGTGAATCAGATGGAAGCAATTCAGACAACGACCGTCCTCGTAGATACCCTTTTAAGCCAAGTTTTCTTCCCAGCACGGAGAATTTCCGCCCAAATCCTCGTCTTTCAGATCCTATACATCCATCTGGTAGTAATATCCTTCCCGGCGACCTGATGTCCTTCAATGAAGCGCCCAGTAATTCTACGCCCATTCCTGCAGAGAGTCTAGACGACACAGAGATTTACAATCGTTCCGCCAACACTTCACGATCCACTTCTTTACCCTTAGATGACACAGACCAGACTGTTCTTTTACCTGAACCCCTTGTACCCATGCAGGCTGCCTCACATAACTTAAACCCTCAAATTGCATCCCCCAGAATTTCGGACACTCTCCTTGACTTTAAAGAACATACCCTCTCAACCGATAGAAATAGCGATAGTGAGGACACGGAAGGTTTCCAGATGACCTTTTCCCCAACTCCTCTTTTGTCCCGCAAAGCAAACTTTGTTCACTTTATCTCAGCCGACTGTAATTCAAACACTCCAATCACTAAATCCTTAGAAGAAATGGACTATTTAGATATCGAATCCATTAGGAGTCAGTCCCCTTCTAAGAATCAGGTCTTGATCTCTGACAGGAATAATAGGAGGATTGTGAGTGTGATCGCCACCAAACATTTTTATGATCAATTAAGTAAAGAGAAATTACTGAAAGGTTTAGAAGTTTTACGTAGTACTCTCAAAAAGTCGAAAATTTATTCGTTTAGGATCTCCGCAGTAGGAGATGGTCATGATCATATCCCACATAAAGAATTTGGAGAACTTGTGAGGAAAGTGTTCCAACACTCCAATGTTAACATCGTTATTTGTACGTCTAATGTTATTGTTCCACCCACTGAAAATAGACAATTAATAATTGAAGAAGCTCATAGTAGTTTGTTAGGAGGACACAAAGGTGTCACTAAAACTTATAATCGTTTGCGACCATACTATTCTTGGCCTGAAATGAAAACTGATATACAAAATTTTATTCGTACTTGTACTAGTTGCCAAGAACAGAAGTTAGTTAGATTGAAAACCTGCCAACCAATGCTTATTACTGACACACCATCTGAACCCTTTGAAAAGATTTCTTTAGATACAGTTGGGCCTTTGCCGATATCACACAATGGAAATAAACATATTCTTACTATGCAAGATAATTTGACTAAATATTGCCTGGCGGTACCAATTCCTGATATCCGTGCAACAACAATAGCAGATGCCTTTGCTCGTAATTTCATCGCCATATATGGAGCGCCTAAAGCAATTCTTACTGATAGAGGAAGTAGTTTTATTGGAAAAATCCTTACTCAATTAGCAGAAATATTCAAAATTAAAAAGGTAACAACGTCAGGTTACAGACCACAAACTAATGGTTCACTAGAAAGAAGTCATATTGTCTTAACAGAATATTTAAAGCATTACATGGATTCGTACGAAGAATGGGAAAGTTTATTACCATTTGCAATGTTTTCATACAACACGTCAGTTCACGAAGCTACCGGTTTCACCCCATACGAGTTAATTTTTGGAAGATTGCCAAGACTACCATCAGCATTTCCGAAAGGAGAGAGTTTACGAACATATGATTCCTATCTGATAAATCTGATTAAACGAATGGAAACTATGAGAAATGAAGCTACAGATACTTTAATTAAAAACAAATGTCGTTGAAAACAGTATTATGATAGATGTGCAAATCCTGTCAATTTCAAACCTGGAGATTTTGTTTATGCTCTGAAGGAACGTCGTCTTAACAAATTTGATCCTCATTACGTTGGATCATTCAAAATCATTAATGTCACTGATTTAAATAATATAGTTTTGCAAACGTCAGAAAATAAAATATTAACAAAACATGCTGACAAGTTGAAAGCAGCTCGCGTGTAGAAAGAAAAGGATCACTCGTTTTAAACAGGTAACAATAATATACAAAATTGGAGATTGATAGAAACTAAATAGCATCCTGCATTTTCTCTGCCACATTCGACTAGATGATTATCTGCATAAACCATAGGTAAGACAGCCGTAGATTTAAGTTTGCGAAAATGTATCTATCCGAACCATCATAATCTGTAAAACCATTGTAATATCTTGTATTTTAGCAATTAAGTACACTTCACTACACACTACATTGCGTTTCAAACATGCCCCACATATTCTCACCTACTGTTAAAAGAAAATTCGTCCGATTTCTTTTATGAAGCATCACGATTTGCGCGATGTTCAATCTAAGGGGGGAGGTGTTACATATTCATCCTCATCGGACTACTTTTCTTAGCCTTATGTCACACGTAGATTCAATAATTTTAACTCGCTAGTCTCCTACATAGTTTTCCCATGCGTATTTTTCGAGCCTTAAAACTGTGACTTCGACTCTTTCGTTCCGTCTTATCTCAAAAACACAATCCTTCGTTAGGGATCATCACAGCGTGCTCTTAACGAACTCTGCAGCTGTGCACTTAGTGCATCTCATAAATTCTTAGAACTCCAGCGTAGTCTCAGACTTCTGGCGTCTCTATCCCTACCTATGCCCCTTTTCACTGGATTTTTCGGGTATATAAACCCTTAATTTCTGGAGCAAAGGGGGAATCAGTTCCGAACTCTCATCGACGGCGAAGCTCTGTCAATCGGACCAGCGAAGAACACCGTAGTAGATCGAGCACTAGTCTCCTTCGAAGCAGTCACAATTACCGTACGTACATCGTGTCTCATCGCGATCGTTAGGCAAGTCACAGTTCTTTCGTTAGTTTTCCCCCGTTCAAATCGTAACGTAAAACGAACTCATATAATTTTGTAACAACATCTCAAAACCACAGAAACTCTCATTGTATATTTTGTGTTTGTATTATTTGTTCATTCAGAATATATTACATTATTCTAGTTTTCATTAAGAAACCATTTGTGTCATCATTACTGAATTCCTGTTTGGTCAACCTTGTTTCAAATAAGCATAACAAGGAAAAGAATAACAAAAGATCCCACGAGGATACATCTTTACCGCTCGAGGTGTATCCGGCGAGCCATAGTAAGGTTTAACGATCTTAGAGCATATTTTAGGACTCGCGAAGCCTGGCTCGTAACAGCACAATGCGATATCATATCTCTCCGTAGTGAAAACGCACCAATCACGTCTGTGTGTAGTGGCTCCTTTGCAAAGAAAAGGCCTACGTCTGCGTTTAGCGACTCCTTTGCAAAGAAAAGGTGCACGTCTGTGTTTAGCGACTCCTTTGCAAAGAATAAAGGAAAGTCTGTGTTTAGCGACTCCTTTGCAAAGAATAAAGAAACGTCTGTGTTTAGCGACTCCTTTGCAAAGAATAGAGAAACGTCTGCGTTTAGCGGCTCCTTTGCAAAGAACAAGATCTCGTCTGCATTTAGCGACTCCTTTGCGAAGAACAAGGTCCCGTCTGCATTTAGCGACTCCTTTGCAAAGAACAAGGTCCCGTCTGCATTTAGCGACTCCTTTGCGAAGAACGAGATCTCGTCTGCATTTAGGGACACCTTTGCAAAATTATAAACAGAACTGATTACACAACAAAATATTCCACATTTAAAAGAAATCCCACACAAAAACAATCCTTTTACTCCCCCCAAAAACGTTTAAATGTAAAAAAGCGTCAAGTAGTTTTGTTCCACTTCCCGAAAAGCATCCAATAACCCAAACAAGTATTCCGTATTTAAAAGAAATCCTACACAAAAAGAATCCTTTTACTCCCCCAAAAACATTAAAATGAAAAAAAAGTGTCAAGTATTTTTGTCCCTTACCCCAATTCTTAAATGAACGACCAAAAAGACATGAAATCCGTCCAAAAACATTAAAATGTAAAAAAAAGCGCCAAGTAGTCTTGTCCCTCACCTCAAAAAAGATCTTACCTCACAAAAAAAACTGCTGCATTCCACAAAAATACCACAAAAATAACAAAAATGTAAATCGATATCATTGGAATGCCAAGTCCTGACTCAAACACTCTAATCCCATGACAGAATTTAATGGTAGTGCAGGGAACACAAATATTGTGCTTAATTGAATGAACATTTAAAAAGAAAATAATGTCATACAGAACTTACAGAACAAAATATTCTACGAACAATCAACAACAGGAACAGGATGTGAAAACCAAACTTCACTTAGGAATATAAAACAAAACATATGTTAAACAATCGTGAAAATTAAATTAAAAAATATATCTCTTCTGTTCGTTCAATTTATCAACGAAAACGTAATACTTGGCCCGCCCGGTTCTTCACAAATCCAGTTTCAAGTCTACACACAAATGGATGCAACCTTATTATTCAAATGATACCTAACATCATTACAAATCGCCATTGTATCGTTAATTCAAGGCACTTGCTCTGGTAATATTTCTGGAAAACTGTCAAAGAAATATATTCGAAACGAATTGAGAACCTACTTTTCTGTGTAGTATATAATATGTGATTGAACTGTAAATGTAAGATTTCTTAGGATTTTATATTGTAGTAAACTGAATGTTAGATTTAAATTAGTTTCTCATTGGTTTCTTACCTCGCAATGAAGCGCGCACACGCCAAGTTTTTTTTATTATTGTTAATCGCTAATTTATTGTGAATTTATTGTTAATTGCTAATGCGAGTTAACTCGAGATATCTTTGAATGAAAACTTGGCTTTCGTTTACCAATGATATCCATTTCTATTTTTGGTAATTTTTTAAATGATTTTGACAAGGTTGGTGGGTTCGGGAGCCGGGATGGCGGAGGGGGTGGGGGGCGGACTACTTGGCGTTTTTTTTCATTTTAATGGTTTTGGGGGGATTTCAATTCTTTTTGTTAGTTAATCGGTAAAATAATAATATAATTTGTTATTACCCATTTTATAAGTTTAATACTTCAATAATGTGACAAATAGGAGGAAGGTACAGCTTATCTGTATAATGTAACATACGAAGCGTTGGTCTTAATTAGATGCAATTCAAGGGCATGGTATCTATTGGCAACTCATATGTATTTGCCCAACAAATTTGGAGTCCTTTGCTTAAATTATACATTCTCTCTTCATTCAACAGATGTGAAAAGTGTACAACTTGTCAAATGTGTAGGCTAAGAACCACTTAGGTGACAGGTTTAAAATTTGATGAGCAAATACTGATTTCCCACGACTAGTATGCCCCTAAATTAATATTACGATGAGGCTCAGCACTTAATAAGTTCTATTAATTCTCTTATTCGATACATTTGTAGTGTCAAGTTTGACAAGGGCTTACCCAAGAACCACGTCAGTGACAGATTTCAAACTTGCTGAACAGATACATCATTCAAATACTACAAAAGTGAAAGATTTAATCAGGAGACTCGGTAGAGTCTCGCGCCAAGTAGTAGTTATATATATAGTACAGCGCGCGACTACCGAGGATACTTATCCCGAAGTGTAGCGGTTTTCGTCCGATATATAACTTACACCTCGATTTACGAAAAAGTTACTGCTCCACGGATTTATTTCTAAATTTTGTATTTCATCGCTGATTTTTCTGAATCCAATCAGCCAAGAATCAAGCGAATCGGTTCAGTTGTTCAGGAGATATGAATTTCTCCTGCTTATTTTACGCGTGGAAAAGGCAAGGCAAATTAAGATTCAGGGGAACGTGTTCCTAAAAATGTGACTTTCACTTTTCTCATACGAGATGGCAGCAAACGGAAATATCGTATTTACGTTACCGATCTATAATCTGTAATCTGTGTCATACCGACACATTGTTTAAGCCGGTTATGCCATGGTTGGTTATGTGCCATAATGGTTATATGACATAGTCTGATTTTATTATTTGTTCCAGATTCCATGCTTTATGTAGTTAATAAAAGAGTTATACTGTCCTTGCGCCTGTCCCTGTGATCTTATCGTTATTAAGAATTATGAAATGTTAAAAGTGTTAAGTGCGTAACGCACAAGTCCCTGTTTTGGTAAACGAGTGCTGATTACCAATAGTTAAAATTGTCAAGTGTGTAGGATATTAATCTTTTAAGCAATATTAGCTATTATTTACAATTTAAGGGAATGGTAGCTATTGGTAATCAGTACTTGATTGGACTAATTTTAGTTCTTTAGGTTTGCACTCCGTCAGCTTAGAACTTGACAGTCAGGATACTTCAAAACTAGACTGCGAATGAGAGAGCCTGCATATATATCTCATTGAATATAATTTGTAAATTGTTAAGGCAAGTCATTTACAATTTCAATACATTCTAGCTATTGGGAATCTCTGTTTTGCTACTCTGAGTCATTGCTTGACTTAACGCTTTATAATTATAATACATAAATCAAGCAGAATGCTCATACGCAGTCTAATTTAGTAGTATCTTGACAGTCAAGTTCATCGCTCAAGGAACACCAGCTAAAGAACTAAAATGTTGTAAGCAAGCAATAATTACCAATCATGTGTCATTTAGCGACATACTAGCTATTGGTAATCAGTACTTGTTTAACAAATTTTATTACATTAGATTATGCGCTACCTGAGCTACGCATTTGGCTGTCAAGATACACCAATGTTAGAGTGCGTATGAGGGTATAGCTTATCTAATTTGCAATTTAAATGCATGCTAGCTATTGGTAATTTTTCTTTTGCTAATGTGAATTTGTCAAGTGCAAAGTATATTATCTGAGGAATCTATATTCTCACATTCAGCTCAATTTCTTAGATCTCCTCCTATGTGCATGATTAAGTTATAAATACATTGTAACATTAAAGTTACATTATAATATAAACATGCACATAGGTGATGGTGCATATTTGAACAGAAATGGCACTTGACATTTTAATAAAATTTTATTTTTAAATTTATTAATTAAACCATTGATAAATACCCAGAATTTTTATTGTCTTTATTGTTAAGCATTAACTAACAAAAAGGCATGAAATCCGTCTAAAAACATTAAAATGTAAGGAAATGCGCCAAGTAGCAGTTGGATTTCCCCACAAAAATGTAACAAAGATAATATATAATGAAATATAACAAAAAAGATAATAGATATCATACAAGAAGCCAAGCTTTCATTCAAAGATACCTCGATTTAACTCGCATTAGCAATTAACAATAAATTAACAATAAATTACCGAGTAACAATACATACAAAAAATCTTGGCGTGTGCGCGCTTGGTTGTGGGTTCAATCGCCTTACTGAACTGCCACCGCGATACTTATTTAAAAAAGTATCGTAGGCACCTGATAAAGTTCCTTCATTGGATTTGGATGGGTTTAATCTGGCACCGCGAACCAATTAACAGGAGATTATTAGTTATCTCAAGCGCATATTAACAAAGTGGTAAAACAGGAGGAAAGGCAAAGAAGCCGCTGAATAAATTATAGAATGGCAACTAAATAAGGTGATATTATAATCTCGCTGTCAGCCACCCTCTCTTAATAAATAATTTATTTCGCTTATATACTCTGACCCTCATCCTTTATTCGCATCCCATTGCTATTCGTACTCGTATCAAGTCTCGGATATAACATCTATCAGCGGTTTCATATCCGCACGCTCACCCGGTATGCATGCCTTTCTCAGCAGGCTGACCGGCAGCCGTCTTCTCCGACCACGTGACCGCCACGAACCACGCGATGACCAAGACGCACCTACCCAACTTCACGGTTCTGCCCGACAGCCATTTTCCGGAACTGGACAGATCTAAATGAAGACGCTGTACATCCTCATGTACAATCTAAATATGGAGTATCGAAATTGGCAAGTGCATAGTTCAAGGAACGCTTAACGCAAAGAATTCAAACTTAGTAAGTATTGTTTCCCAATCATTGTCATTTAGGGATATATTAGCTATAGGTAATCAATAGTGGCATAGCAAATTTTAACTGTTTAGTTTAAGAAGTTTCGGAGTTCATAATTTTGTAACATATGCTACGTTAAGTTTTTTGACTATTTCTTTGTTATTTCTAAATATTACTGGTACATCAGCATTATGCTTTGCTTGATTTTGATAATGCAGTAAGAAATGTGTTTCAGTGATAATTTAGAAATATAGATCAAACAGCAGTCAAGAAATTTACACGTACTGTACAGCAAAATATTTAAAAATTCGAAATTGTCAAGTATGGGGCTCGACAACTACTTTAGTTAAAGAGTTCCAATTCAGTAAACAGGCGCTGATTATTACAAATAGCTATCATGCTCCTAACGTGGAAAGTTCACAACCTGGAACTCTCCGATTTGGACGTAATATAGGTCAAAATGTGCGAGGCAGCGGTAGTAATTAGATCCTAGAATACTAGCCGTTTATAGCCAGCTATTTGCCTTAAAAATTGCTTCAAATATTGAAAATGCTTAAACTTTAACATCCTGTAATCGGGATGGTGAATCGTTTGTTTGGTGTCCTCGAGGAAAGAAACATAAAGCCTGTAAACAATTTTATTGCAAAATCAATATTTTGGGTAGCAATTTTGTTTATTTACTTACTTCTCCATTTCCATGGCCTAGCGTCATTCTCTATCTATACATATTGCTTTTGTTCCTTCTTTCGCAATAGACTTTTGTCGGCATTGGCCGTAGCTTGGCCTATTTCTTTATTTGCTATTTTATGAAATGCAAAAATAAATAGTTAACCTTTCGTTAACAATAGCAGGGTAGTCGCACGAGCGAAAGATCGCGCGTCTTTTCCGCATTTTCATACTTTGAAGGCATTTTTAACACAAATGGCTGGCTATAAATGACCATTACTCTAGGATCTAATTATTGACACTGTAATAAGCGCACATTGGAGAGATCCAGAACATGGATTCTTATGTGCATGTGTAAGTCATAAATATATTGTAACATTAAAATTACATTATAATATAAACACGCGTATAGGAGATGGTACACATTTTAACATAAATGATACTTGACATTTTAACAAAATGATACTTTTAAATTTTTTTATCAAACCATTGGTAAATAATTAAAATTTTTGTTGTCTTTATTGTTAAGCATTAACTAACAAAAAGACAAAATCTGTCCAAAAACATTAAAATGTAAAAAAATGCGCCAAGTAGCAGTTTGAATCCCCTACAAAATTGAGATATAACAAAAAAGATATAGATATCATTTAAGAAAGCCAAGCTTTCAATCAAAGATACCTCGATTTAACTCGCATTATCAATTAACAACAAATTAACAATAAATTACCGATTAACAATACAAAAAATCTTGGCGTGTGCGCACTTCATTCGACGCACCTGTTCCGGCAATGTTACTAAAAAACGTTTAAAGAAACATATACGCGATGAACGGAGAACCTCCTTCTTATCGATATTGGGAAAGAATGATGTCCTTGTCAGTTATGACAATGAGACACTGGACAATGCTCATGAAATCGAAGAAAATTCATTTATTGGAGGCAAAAAATGGTAAAACAAGGTCGCTGTATATAGTATATATGATTCAAAATGAAAGATTTATTAGGATTTACTCACATTGTAGTAAAGTCAGTGATAGGTTTAACACCAGTACTACCGAACGAGTCGAAATGACTTGTTTTTACGTGGATCGTTATAGCAGCATAACAATCGTCGGTAGTTCTAGTGATAAATCAGTTTTCCATTGCCTTTTTACCTCGCAATGAAGTGCGCACACGCCAAGATTTTTTGTATTGTTAATCGGTAATTTATTGTTAATTTGTTGTTAATTGATAATGCCAGTTAAATCGAGGTATCTTTGAATGAAAACTTGGCTTTCTTAAATGATATCTATATCTTTTTTGTTATATCTCAATTTTATAGGGGATTCAAACTGCTACTTGGCGCATTTTTTTACATTTTAATGTTTTTGGACAGATTGCTCTTATCTGGACCCTAAATCTTTCAGCTGCAGCTACTGATTGTTCGAAATTAGCGCAGTCATTTTTGCTAATAAATTTCGTTATTTTACGTTGCTTAATTTTATGCTTAATTTTGAAGGCATCAGCCCAACTTCGGCTGGCACACAACTTGAACTTTTCCGACATATAAGGAAATGCTGCTACCATTGCCCACTGCTGTAGCGTTCTCGTTGTCACCTATAGTAATTTAATTTCAATTAAATTTACAAAATATTTATTTGAATGCGTACAAAAATAATAAGTTTAACACTCGACCTGTTCGAAACATTTGCGAGCCTCTTGAAAGCGGTCAAATGTTTGACTATTTATAAAATTATATTTGTCGTATTTCGTGCCTCCTTCTTGTACGTCCTTCCTCCACATATATAAAACGTCTTTTCTTTACCGACTTCGAAAAGGAGGAGGTACTCAATTCGACCGCTATATTTTTTGTTTGTTTAATGTTTGTCCGGCGAGAACTCTGAGATGGGTGGACCGATCGGGATGAAACCATACCTATCTTATAGAGGATGCTCACAGTTTGGTCCCATTATAAATTTTTTCGAAATTGTTTAACGCTAACCATTGTTATTGCATTGTAAGGCGGTGCGAAAAAGAGCTCTTGTCGACACCTATATGCGTCCTTGACGGCGTTCTAAGCGGCCGACGTGCTGTTATGGCCACGATGGCAACGGTCGAGTCGGTCAAAATACAAAAAAAGGGAACACCTTCTACGTGTCGCTGGCCGATAGAAAGGTCGTCAGTCGAACGCAACCTGTGTAAGAGAGAGTCTCGCAAAAATAAATCGTCGTGCCTTATATGGTCGTTGTCCCAATTATTCAATCCTCCTAAAATTCCCTACAATTTCTCAGAAGTGGGATCGTAACTCGGGAAGCGGTACAGTGTATCTGAGAGCTAATACGTGGCATTCGGAACATAATACCACGAATCGAGGCAACGCCGTTAGTCTGTGTGACAATTTACGTGCGACCATTGTCTATGATCGGCAACGATCACGTGTGGCTCTCGTGCGACGGCTCCAAGTGACCCGAGGTGATTCTGTGTGCCCGGGAACAGTCTAACTATTCTGTGTGAATATTTTGTACGACGTCAAAATGACGAAAAATCCATCCGATTTTACCGTTCATGAACTGAAAGAAATATTACGACAGCTCCAACTAGCAACAACGGGCAACAAAGTCGATCTTGTGCAACGTCTGGACCAGTATGATCCGACGAGAGCATGGATGACGATAAATGAGGGAGACGGTGCGGCTGAGGCAGGGCAATCGAACCCCTCAGCAGCCACGGAACAAGACGATGCTCTTCAGCCCGACGAAGCTGGACTAGGCCGACCGGCAGCGACGACAAGTACTACCGAAGAGCAGTTGCGAAAAGAGCTGGACTTGCTGCGTCGAGAAAACGCCCTGTTGGAGAGAGAATTACGCGTGGCGGCACGAGAAAGCGCGCTAACCCCTCACACCTCCGGTTCAAACGCGAGCTCAAATGCATCCAGAGCGAGTGTCAACATAAAAGCCGTTAGCGATCCGCTCAGCGAATTTGATGGAGTGGGTCAGTCCTTTCAGAATTCGAAAAAACAATTGCAGCTTTTGGTGACAACGTACGATCTGGACGACAACCTCGCGAGAATCTTAGTCAGTTCGAAGGTGAAGGGAAAAGTGCTGCGGTGGTTTCATTCCAGAATCGAATACTTGGAAATGGGAATCGAAGAACTTCTGTCCAATATGGAAATTATGTTTGACCATCGAGAAAGCCGGCTGCAACGAAGACGGGGATTCGAGAACTGGGAATGGAAAAATAACGAAACATTCGGCGATTATTATTACGATAAGCTAATCCTAGCAAACCAAGTTCCGATTGCCCAAGACGAGTTGATTGACTACGTGATAGACGGGATTCCGGATACAAATCTGCGGAATCAAGCAAGGATGCAAAACTTTACTTCGGTGTCGGCATTGATGGAAAATTTCAAAAAAATCACGCTGACTCCATCATCGAGGGCTTCGGCTGGACACGCCGCCCCCTCACGTGCGGCTGCTGCCCCGAGGGGACCGAGGGAAGATAGCAGAGCGCGAGCCACTGCAATTCGGTGCTACAATTGCAACCGGAAAGGAGATCTGTCAAAGGAGTGCCAACTGCCTAGAAGGGAGAGGGGATCCTGTTTTCGCTGCGGAGAGGCGGGACACCTCGCGTCGAGCTGCCCGAGAAACGAAAAGCCCCAAGTAACGTGCGTGCAGGAGTTGCCGACGGATGAAGACGATTTTCACCGGACTGTTAAGTATATTGTAGAGAACGGAGACGTAAGCCATACTATAACTTTACGCACGCTGACCAATACGGGTAGTCCGATTAGCTTCATTAAGCAAAAGTTTGTCCCCGTAGGCATTGAGCAACTCGCCAAAGGCGTGCACGATCGATTTTTTGGGATAAATAAGTCCCCGTTAAACCCAATCGGAGTAATTCGAGTCACGATCGTTATAGACGAAGTTTCGAGAAAAAATGTTTCCCTCTTAGTTGTTCCGGACGATACAATGTACACACCCGTCGTGTTGGGACGTGATGTATTAAAACTATTCGGGATAACGTTGACATCACTGCAATGCGAGGCAGATCGAAATTTCGAAATCATGAACATCGAGATCGATGCGAGTGTAAAGAGCGCCGCTGATCTATTAGTCGTGGATCGGAACATCGCGCATAAGGATCGATTAGAATTAGAACAAATGTACACCGCAGAGTACCTTACGCCTCAACGACCTGATACACCCGCGGTTGATGCTGAGCTTACTCTGACCTTAAAGAACGCCAAACCATTCCATTTCCTGCCGCGAAGAATCTCATATGCAGAGAAAGATAAATTACGCGTGATCTTGGACGATCTAATCGATAGGAAAATCATTAGGAGAAGCGACTTCGAATACGCTTCGCCGATCGTTCTGGTAAAGAAAAAGAGCGGAGAACTCCGCATGTGCATAGACTACCGTGTTCTAAACAAAGTCTTAGCACGCGATAACTATCCTCTACCATTGGTTGAGGACCAATTAGACGTTTTATGTGGCAAAAAATACTTCACCCTACTGGATTTGAAAGATGGGTTTCACCATATCCGGATGGCGGAAAACTCTATCAAATATACTGCGTTTGTGACCCCTCTCGGGCATTTTGAATATTTAAAGATGCCTTTTGGCCTTAAGACAGCGCCTTCCCGTTTTCAACGGTTCGTCAACGAGGTCCTTTCTGAGTTAATCAGAACCGGCGACGTAGTCGTTTATATGGACGATATTTTAGTATCGACACAAACTCTTGAGCACCACCTCAAAACTCCGAAACGCGTCTTCTCCTTACTAGTCCGGAATAAAATGGAATTGCGCATGGATAAATTCAAGTTTTTATTCACGGAGATTGAATACTTAGGGTATTATATCACGCAGGAAGGCGTGAGACCAACAAAAAGTGGCACGGAGGCAGTCGAGAAATTCCCGGTGCCGCAGAGTACACGCGAAGTACAGAGCTATCTAGGGCTATGCTCGTATTTTAGAAAATTTATTGAACGCTTCGCGTTCATCGCAAAACCCCTCTATGACTTGCTCAAAAAGGACGCGGCATTTAAGTTCGGTACACAGGAATTAGAAGCGTTTCAGCGCCTTAAAGCCAAATTGGTGGACGCCCCGATCTTAGCGATTTATAACCCAAAAGACGAAACCGAGCTGCACTGCGACGCAAGCTCGATCGGATTCGGCGCTATTCTTTGTGACGGGGCTAGTTTGCCTCGCCACAAGTTCTCCTCGCTCCAGCAAGGGAGGCCGGGCGAACGCGTGGAAGATTCCCGAACATCGCCGACAGCGGAGTACGGGCGAGCCACCAAGCGCCGGCAACGCACAGCTGCTGGCGGCCGGCGAGCACGTGGCCGTACGACTGCGAAGAGGAATCGGCGCGCGCAGCTGTCTACTGCAGGATCGCCTGCTGCTAGCTGCCTTCACCGGATCGCCTGGAACAAGATTACCAGCGTCACGTCTTCTCACCACCTTCGTGATCTACCCCTCTAGTCACCTGTAGAGTAGTAAAGATAGCTTAAGACCTAGTCAACACTAGTCGTGTGTGTCCTACGTACGAGGAGGTAATATCATTCATTAACATCTAGTCAAGCGTGCCTGTGATACATGTACTTATGTCCGTCCAATTCAACAGGGTGAAGGAAATCGAGTTCGCCTGAATTGGAGCAACGATACGAGGAGCCCGAAAAGGCAAAAGGATTTAGGTACGAGGAGTGTGGGGCAGCGGATAAACCCGGCACCCTTAAAGGGGGGGGGGGGGGGGGGAGTGTGACGGGGCTAGTTTGCCTCGCCACAAGTTCTCCTCGCTCCAGCAAGGGAGGCCGGGCGAACGCCCGCCGTGTCTCTCTCTCTCTCTCACACTCGTACGCGCGGGCTAACCCGACATCGTCGCTCCAAGGCAGGCACAGGCGAAAATAACAGGCACTAATGCGAATTGGAACGCCGAGAGGCACCTAGGTAGGCGCGACGGACTGAGCCACCTAGTGGGACGGCTATCCGTTTAGGCGAGGAGAAGAGTCCGGCTCACAGGGATGCGCAACCTGCCAGGCCGGATAAGCTGGGGCCCGTCCAGCCGACGCTGGAGACGCCCCTGAGGACGGACAACCAACCGAGGGACGACGAGGCGACGACGTTGGATGCCCGTCACTCTTGATGTTCGACCTGGTCAGCTCGGCGGATCGCCCAAGGCGGTCGATACATGAGGTCGAAGTCGGTCCTAGCGCGCGGGATCGATTTCGACACCGTCTAACGGATGGAGCCACGGAAGGATCCGGGGGTAGTGGCGCTGAGGGTGTGAGGCCGCTTAACGAATTAGGGGCTCTCTCTCGTCACTCAGATTGCGACCGTCCTAGCGACTACTAGCCTTCCGAGCGCTTTTTGTTGATTAGAGAGTGAGTGACGAGAGAGAAGAGAGAGACTGCCGAAAGATACCGAAATTCGAACGACCAGACGTCTGGAACTTATTGTGACCAGTCCGACTGGATTAAGGAGGAATAATCGGCTAAAAACCACCGGCCGAATTAAGATCAGGGTAAGCCTCGCACCCTCTTCCCCTATCCTTTGGGATCTTTCCGTAAAGTTCCGAGCCCAGTAGTCGGGTTCCTCGTATTTGTTGTATTTGCTATTAGAGTCCAATAAGCCTGTTTGTGCCCTGCCTTCCTTGGTGCGAATTCGCACTTCGCATCTGAGTCGCGTGGTAGCATTGTAGACTGCGTTCGCCGAACAAAGTGGCCGCCATCTTGCCACTTGTTTCCGGGATTCGCGATCGATAGCCCATTCGAACGGGCGTGCGTTCCTCTAGAGATTTGCGGCGTACAACGTCCGCGGAAGTTCGGCTTCCTTAATTGTAGCAGTCCGGTAATCGACCGACCATCTGTCGATCGCTCGCGACGCGTTTCCCTACTGCGTGATTAAATTGTACAGGGGCCCTTGTGGCTTAGGATCGAGAGCGCGTTAGCTCGATTTGCCGTAGGTTATTTAGTTGTAGCACCGTCGGTCCGCCCGACATAAATAAACAGGGCGCTGTTATTTAACACAACTTTTGGGTAACATTCTTCAGCTATTCGTTCGCCCAGTGTGTCGTCACCGGTCTCCCTTGTTCCCCGCCCCTCTCCCATTACATCTGGCCAGCCGGGCCAACATTCGCGTTTCCCACCGAGCTTTCTCTCTCGCTCGAGTTTTCCATCTCCTCTGGGTAGCACATTCTTATAAATTTTGGTCTCGGTCACGGGGCCTGGCGCCCTTTAAGCGCCCAGAGGACTCGGGATTCAGAGAGGAGGCTCGGTCGAAGTATTCCCCGCTTTCCTGACAAGCCAACGAGAACGGCGAAATCGGGAAAGCGGTGGCAAAATTGGCGCCCAACGTGGGGCCACGAGGGAAAAAGGGGACGACATAGCTGAAAACAAAGTTTCGGATAGCTAGCGTCCCTACCAGGCAAATCGAGTGTACGCAGTTACGCGCACACGTGTAGGGAAAGCGAGGATCCGTGGAACAAAACATTTTTGCCTGCCGGTCGACTGAGGGTCGACCATTGTAAACACTTCGCGCCCATAACATAGGTTGCCTGACTAAGCGGCGATTCTGAGCAGACAGCATGCCGCCTAAAAGAAAGGGAGTTTCTCGCAGAGAGCTCGAGAGAATGTACAGTGGCGTAGGCGCGGATATTTTGCGCGGTCTTTTACAGGTCCAAGGATTGGACACTGGCGGAACCGTGGAGGACATGCTGGGGAGATTAATCGATCGCCTTGCTATTGAACCGCGACCAAGGGACGAGGTAGGTGAGGGAGACGAAGTAGGCGAGGGAGCTGAGGCAGACCCACGAAGGGGAACCTCAGTCAGCCTCGCCGATATTTATGGCACATTAGACCGGGCGAAAGACCATCTCGCGTCGCGGTCGTCTATGCCGAGCATGGAGGAAATTGAAAAATCCACGGTAGAGGCGGGCGGAATCCCGGTAGAGATTGCGCCCCTCCGTGAAGAAACCTCCGGAGGTCGGGTAGAGTCCGGCGGTACGCGGGTAAGGTTAACTGCGCCCAGCATTACCCTCACCCCCCCTAACGTCGCACAGGCCACCGAGTTGTACGGTGCTCGGGAAGACATCCCCCGTCCCTCCAGCCCGCAGCCAGGCCCTAGTGGGCTCGGTAGAGCTGCGGGGCAAGGGGACGCGCGACCCCCTCCACTGCTGTCCTCCGCGCCTAGCCGCCAGCCGCGTGACGTCACGCCGGCACCGCTTCCAGCACGCGCGAGCATCTCCACTCACCCCGCGCCAACAAACTACGAAGCCGAGGCAGCTCGCGCAGGGTTGCCAGATTAGGAGGGGGAAATAACGCATGCGCATGTCAACTTTCGGAACTAAAGATCAGGTTCCGCTACACTCCTACAAAACGGTGGTGCCCTTGTCGCCCCTTTCACCTGTTGCAGCTTCTAACTACAAAATTTTTTCCTAAATTTCTAAATGAAGGTTTATTGTTGGAATAGGACATTATAATAATTATATACACTTTATATATTATAAAATACCCATTTTATTATATTATTATTGTACAGTTGACCTAAAATGGAATAATATATATAAATTAATTCAATTATATCTGACAAGGGGAGGCCGCGGCCCGGAACTCTTTGATTTAAAAGTATTGTGGCTTAAAATGTAAGCAATGTCGTTACTAGTTGGATCCTAGAATACTAGGTGTTTATAGCCGATCCTTTTTTTTAAATAGTGTTAAATATTTAAGTTTCGCCATCGTGCAATGCAAGTAATTTTCTTAAATCACAAAAATTCTATACAAAATAATACATAATACTTATTATTCAATCTAGTATTCTAGCATTTAATTACTGACCCTATTCCTTACAGTTTAAGCTACAATATATTGGAATCCAAGAGTTCCGGGTCGTAACTTCCCCTTGTGAGAAAGATTAAATTACAAAAATATCGGGCGTAAACTTTCGGTTAACGAAATGGACATTTTACTTAGTGAGATTTCACTTTAGTGGGAAACGAAAGTTTACACCCGATATTAAATCGTATAAAATACAAAATATTATATATAAATAAAAAAAATGCACTGCTTCCCCATGAAGATTGCAAACAATAACGCTGTCCAATATGCGACCTAAAAATAAAAAGATTTATTGATTACTAATACAATAATTTTAAACTAGTTACATAATTGTATTCACCTTTCACCTGTTGTAAGAAATTTTCTAATCTCTGCCCTGGGCTGGTTGCTGCTGACACTGGAAAACAGAAATTTATATTTGATTATTAATAGAGTCATGTAATAGTCGTTGTACCACTGCATTCTAAACTCTCACCTCAGGTATCCTCTGCCCTGGGCTGGGATTGTTGGCACCTAAAATAAAAAACATGATATTATTAAAATTGACAACTGAGTATTCTGATGCAATTGAATACTCTTACCTGCTTCAAAGAAGATCCTGATTTGGCCCTGGGATTGCTGGCACCTGAAACAAAAAACATGATATTATTAAAATGGACAACTGAGTATTCTGATGCAATTGAATACTCTTACCTGCTTCAAAGAAGATCCTGATTTGGCCCTGGGATTGCTGGCACCTAAAACAAAAAACATGATATTATTAAAATTGACAACTGAGTATTCTGATGCAATTGCATACTCTTACCTCATGATAACAGCTGTTGATGTCTTCTACAGTCATCTGCTTCTTACACTCCTTAAATCTAATTATATTTAAATATAAAATAAATAAATATGCATACAATGGGTGCGCTTTCTACCAAAATTTCTAAAAAAACAAATAAAAAAATACATGAAATAAACAAAAAAACAAAATAAATAATATGAATAAAAATGAAATAAAGAAAACAAGTAAAATATATAAAATAAACAAAAAAGCAAAATAAATAATATGAATAAAAATTAAATAAACAAAAAACAAAATAAGTAAGAATGAAAGAAACAAAACAAAAAATAAAATTAATTAAATTTCGTAAGAAATTAACTTAATGCATAAAATAAACAATAAAAAGAAAAGAAAAATCAAAAATATAATACAAATATATACATTAACTGACATCTTAAACTAAACAAAGTAGCGCGTCAAAGTGGTAGAATAATAATAGTAAAAAAATAATAAAAAAACAAAATGAAAGAAATTCAATTTAGTCCGGATAAAAAAAATTAATTATATAAATTAGCTGAATTATGCAGCTCTAAATGTCGCGGTGATGGCTCGAAATTGTGGCAATTTTTGCCCTGAAAATTACTTCTAACGACATACAACGCATTCAATGTTTCATGGCGAAGTTTATTTCTATTCTCAACTTTAATATTGTTGACAATAGAAAAAACTCGCTCTGCTTCGGCATTTGAATGGGGAAATGACATCACCGCGAAAACGAGTTTCGATAAATTTGGATACTCGAGCGCGCCAAAAATATTCTTTTTGGTGACAATGTCAGACCACATTGTCACCAAATTATTATTACTAATTTCGGTTTCCGACCGCGGAAAAAGCATCGGGATATCTTTCCATTCAGATGCCAAAGCATTTACATCAAGATGAAGGAAACTAAAATGCGTTGTGATGTCTGAAAGATTAAAAGTGCCTTCACTCTGACGTGCTAGTACAGGGTCTATAAAATATAAAATATTAAAAAACGCGTCGGAAAGGGGCAGCCGACACTGAATCTCGTGCACCGCGGTTTTATAAAACTCAAAACAAACATGTTTTATTTCTAAAACATCCGCGGTATTTAATGTGTCTAAAAAGTGTTGGCATTCCGGACCAACAAATATATCCTTAATAGGAACAAAAATTTCAGGTCTATCTAACTTTACGAAAGGCTCTACTGTAATATACTCTATGTGCACGAAATTCTGTACCAATTGCTTCCAAAGTGCAACACTACTTTCAGCTATTTTATGAACTAACAGACCATTGGATTGAAACCGCGCGTTAAATGAATTAAAAATATTTAATACATATTTCAGAAACAAAGCATATGCTTTGTTTCTGTCATCAAAAATTAAATCATATAAATTACGGACGGTCTGATTTTTATCCTCAACTACAGCTAACTGAAAGTACTGTCGCAGAACCTCCCAATTATCAAGGAGGCGAGCCACGCAAGCATGCAAAGCGAGCCACCGCGTAAAAGATGGTTTCAGCAATTTTCGAGATTCGACCTCGAAATATTCCTGAAACTCTGTAAGAATCGCGACGCGCTTCGGACTATTTGCGATGTACGAAGTAACACCGCGAACTAATTGTTCTATGCACTGCGGAATTTTGAGAAAAGCCTTATGGGCAATTAAGTGCATAGAATGGCAAAAACAAGGAAAAACTTTTAAATGGGGCACGTCTTCCTTCAAGCGGGTCATGAAGGAGTTGTTACACCCCAACATGACTGACGCATTGTCAGAAGCCATGCCCACAATATTTTTTAAAGGTATCTGTTTTGATTTTAAACTACTTTTAAATAAATTATATAAATTTTCTGACCCAGAATCGCGAGCATCTACTTCTAAAAGTTCTAATAAATTTGTTTTAATTATTTTATCTTTACTACACAGATACCGCACGAGCACGCATAACGACTTAGAGTCGGTATTATCCGTGCTCTCATCAATTAAAATAGAAAAGTAACTATTTTGTAGAACTGAAACAAGTTGCTCCAGTTCTACTTTATGCAAAATGTTTTTAATGATCGCGGTGCACTTCGTACGCGCAACCGACATATCTCGAGCTATGTCGGAATCAGGGCAAATTGATTTGATTAATGGAAGAAGCTGGTCTACCAAATGAATTGAAAGATTCGTTGTCGCGAAAAATGTAGCCAGCTTTAATTCGCTTACTTTGACACGCATTGCGAGGCTCTCTGTACCAACAATGTTGCTGGTGGAAGCAATTGGCCTATGATCACTACTAGTAGAAGGCGTAGAAACGGAAGTACTAGCTGCACGGCGAACAGCTGCAACGTGGGACGGTATAATTGAATGCCGTATTAAATCTATTATACCAGCATTAAAAGACAATGTCTTGTTGCATGGTCTACACAAAGCTTTACTATTATCGCGGTCCGGCGCCAACCACCCCTTTAAAGCATCGTGGTTTAACCACGATGGTAAAAAACACCTACCTTTCCTTCGACTCTTCCTAATACTTCCTTCCTTCATACACGTAATCCTCTTCAGCAATTCACTCAATTTCACTCCACTTCACTGCACATCACACCGAACCGTGCACTGTCGCGAGCAAGAAAGATTTGGCGCGAATTTGCCACAACAGTCGTGAAACGTGAAACAACGAAACGGTGATGCGCGCGATCTCAATATCCCACCTACCACCCACCCTGTTGAGCGCATCGCGTCGACGCGAAAGCTCAGGCGCTTCCGTGATTCGATGTTCCGTTACCATGCCCCCCTCAGTCTGTGGGACACCTCATCCACTTACCCTTACAGATTTCGTGTAGATACAGTAATACAGATGCGGTAAGTAAAGTACGTTACACTTTTCTGGGAATTACAGGTCTCGGAACCGCCTGTCTCAGATGCGAACCTTTAAATACCCAGTTAAATACCCAATACCCAAACTCTCGGCGATGAAACATGATTTGATGATACCTCGTACACATATTTATTGTTAATCCCTTCGGTCCCCGAAAAGCGCTTACATAACAAATGCTTCAACAAATTATTTGTAAAAAAACTTAACTGGAGGTCAGATTTCGTTTCGAAAGAATTACTCCGTAACAATGAAAAATAATTTTTTTTAGAGAAGATTACAACTTTTATCGATATTTCTTCTACCCAGTTGTCTTGGTATACAACCTATAACCTACACTGACGTCACGACAACACCAATAACAATGATAATAATGGAAAATAATAATAAACATTAGATTTTAACATGTAATTTAATTGCCACGATTTTGGTTGGATCCTTGCAATCACCAGTGTGGTGTATTGGGTAAGGTGGTTGACTGTCGACGGAAAGGACAAGGGTTCGATTCTCGACGGGGAACAATATTTTTTTGCTGAGCACTCTGTATAGATTTAATTTTTTTCGTATGACATTGATTCACGACACGTAATATGATACTTTTGTTGTAAGTGATAGTCATTGTTTTACACAGCTGAAGGGTATATATATATAGAGTACAAGATTTAATAACTTTTAAAACTGTTCCTGATGTTCAAGTAAACTTTTATTAACTGTAAAATTACACTGTAACAAGCATAAATCGATACATTAAAGTCATAAAATGGTGAAAAAAGACATATCCTCCCAAAAAAAGGAGAATTATATTTTGTGATGGAGGGGAATTGAAGCAGTGTCACTAAGTTGAAGGGGCCCCTCAGTGCTCCCTACGAAAAGAATGGGATGCGCCCGATACGAGTTTGACACGGTCGCAGATGGCACGAGTGGAAGGAATTCCTTCCAAATCTGGCAAGCCTGAGCTCGCGTAGAGTATCGCGTGCGCGCCGACCCCCTCCCACCGTCGAGCACTTTCTATGAGCACCGAGCAGCTGATTTCTTTGCTCCTTACGCTAGCGGATGGCAAGCTAGCCCTTTGCCGCAACGCCGCGCGGGCAGCGCGATTCCCCCGATCGACCCTCCCCGTGTCAACTGTGACGGGGCTAGTTTGCCTCGCCACAAGTTCTCCTCGCTCCAGCAAGGGAGGCCGGGCGAACGCCCGCCGTGTCTCTCTCTCTCTCACACTCGTACGCGCGGGCTAACCCGACATCGTCGCTCCAAGGCAGGCACAGGCGAAAATAACAGGCACTAATGCTAGTTGGAACGCCGAGAGGCACCTAGGTAGGCGCGACGGACTGAGTCACCTAGTGGAATGGCTATCCGTTTAGGCAAGGAGGAGAGTCCGACTCACAGGGATGCGCAACCTGCCAGGCCGGATAAGCTGTGGCCCGTCCAGCCGACGCTGGAGACGCCCCTGAGGACGGACAACCAACCGAGGGACGACGAGGCGACGACGTTGGATGCCCGTCGCTCTTGATGTTCGACCTGCTCAGCTCGGCGGATCGCCCAAGGCGGTCGATACATGAGGTCGAAGTCGGTCCTAACGCGCGGGATCGATTTCGACACCGTCTAACGGATGGAGCCACGGGAGGATTCGGGGGTAGCGGCGCTGAGGGTGTGAGGCCACTTAGCGAATTAGGGGCTCTCTCTCGTCACTCAGATTGCGACCACCGTAGCGAAAGCTAGTTGTAGCGTATTTTCCGAGCGACTTCTTTGTGCTTAGTGAGTGTGACGAGAGAGAGAGAGAGCGAAGCCATATTCGAACGATTGCCAACCAGTAGACGTCTGGAGACTAAGACCAGCCCGACTGGGATTAGAAGAAGCGGCTAAAACAGCAGCCGTTAAAAGATCAGGGTAAGCCTCACACCCTCTCCCCTATCCTTTGGAATCTTTGCGTAAAGTTCCGAGCCCAGTAGTCGGGTTCCTCGTATTTGTTGTATTTGTTATTAGAGTCCAATAAGCCTGTTTGTGCCCTGCCTTCCTTGGTGCGAATTCGCACTTCGCATCTGAGTCGCGCGGTAGCATTGTAGACTGCGTTCGCCGAACAAAGTGGCCGCCATCTTGCCACTTGTTGCCGGGATTCGCGATCGATAGCCCGTTCGAACGGCCGTGCGTTCCCCTCGAGATTTGCGGCGTACATCGTCCGCTGAAGTTCGGCTTCATTAATTATTGCAGTCCGGTAATCGACCGACCATCTGTCGATCGCTCGCGACGCGTTTCCCTACCGCGTGGTTAAATTGTACAGGGGCCCTTGTGGCCTAGGATCGAGAGCGCGTTAGCTCGATTTGCCGTAGGTTATTTAGTTGTAGCACCGTCGGTCCGCCCGACATAAATAAACAGGGCGCTGTTAGTTAACACAACTTCTTGGTAACATTATTCAGCTATTCGTTCGCCCAGTGTGTCGTCACCGGTCTCCCTTGTTCCCCGCCCCTCTCCCATTACATCTGGCCAGCCAGGCCAACATTCGCGTTTCCCACCGAGCTTTCTCTCTCGCTCGAGTTTTCCATCTCCTCTGGGTAGCACATTCTTATAAATTTTGGTCTCGGTCACGGGGCCTGGCGCCCTTTAAGCGCCCAGAGGACTCGGGATTCAGAGAGGAGGCTCGGTCGAAGTACTCCCCGCTTTCCTGACCAGCCAACGAGAACGGCGAAATCGGGAAAGCGGTGGCACAACCCACCCACCCCACCCATCTCTCAGCACGAGGAGTACGTCACAGCACCGGCTACTTATCGCCTGCCACACGAGGGAGAAGACGAATATCCCACACGAGTACCTCGGTACCAATCAAGCCGAGAAGGCACGGTAGATCCCATCATCGGCAAAATCATGTCCCAGTGGCCGCATCGCTTCCACGGAAATCCCGGAGAAGACGCCGATCGATTTTTGTCAGCGATCGAAGCGCGAGCACGCTTTCATGGGATACCAGAAAGGCAGCTAATACCCAACGTGCTCGTTCTCCTGAGAGGACTGGCCGAAGACTGGTACTTGGCCACCAGCCGATTCCACCGGACATGGACTGCCTTCGTCGCCGGTTTTCTAAAAGCCTTCGAACGGAAGCCGAGCCTGGACCGGATGAGGGAAATTCTGGATAGACGACAGCAGCCAGGCGAACCCTTCTTTCTTTATCTGGCAGACGTACACCGACGGGCTGAGAGAATTGATCCCGGTTATTCCGAAGCCGCGCTTCGGGAAATTATTTACAAAAACATGCGTCCTTATTACCGTACCTTAATCCCAAAAAATTCTTTCCGAACATACGACGAGTTGGCGGAGTTGGTGACCGGTTGGGAGGAAGATGCACCAGAAGAAGTGCTAGCCCACGTGTCGCCGAGGGCGACAGGGCTCTCCCACCCGCACGCCAGTGCTCCTCCATCTCCCGTACCTGCCCATAGACTGTCCGCTCCTCACTATGGGGCCCCGAGTGGCGGAGTGGAATCGAATAATACTAATAGGGCATCGGGGACCGCCGCGCCCACATATTACGTTACCGCTCCCGCAGGGCGTTGGTCCGCGCCTCCGCAAGCTCCGCCGCCAGTAGGCACGAGCGGTACGGCAAACTATCCGCCGTATTATGTTTCCGGAACACCGCCTCCCTTCGCGCCTTATCATCCGCCAGAAACATGTGCGCCCGTGGCCAGTCATTGCGAGCACCAGTATCAGGCGCACCATTATTGTTGCGCCCAGATACCCCCTCCTCCCACTACAGCTCCTCCTCCTTCTCCATCGCCGAAGCGCAACAACCGAGGTCGGCTAAATAAAGTGACGTCTCCAGCGGTCGGAAGGAAGACCACAAGCAGCATTCCGCCACCATCAGCTGCAACCGCTTCCGGATTACCACCTCGATGTTGGAGATGGGGACGAACAGGTCACCGGAAAAGCCAGTGCAGAGCGGCCGAAATTCCGCACTGTGTCCGGTGCGATACGGCGGGAACACCGACCGCCAAATGCCCGAAATGTTCGGGAAACGAGGCCGACCGGCGCTAAGCGAGGCATTGGCGACGGCAGGAGATGACGAGGCCTCCACGACATTCGAGGACTCAGAGCGAGAAGAGGAATTTGAACCACCTACGCCTTCCAAATCCTCACACAAACCAATCCCGCTCCTTTATATCACGGTGACCGTAGAAAATATAATAGTGAACGCGCTCGTGGACACGGGGGCCAGCGAGAGTTTCGTGAGCGAAAAGTTCGCTCAAAGTCTCGGCACGGCCGCACCTCTCGCGCCCGTAGTTCCCCGATATTATGCACTTGCGGACGAAACCGTTCGTTGCGCGAAATATGCCGGTCACGTTAATATTAAAATAGAGCGGGAGACAAGACGTATTTATTTACAGGTGATTGAGGCTTTGGGAGAGCGTATGATACTGGGTGTTGACGCAATTGACAAATTTGGAATTATTCCCATTTTTCCATGGCGCAAATCGATTTTTCTGGCGAGACCGGATCATTTTTATCCGTTTCAGACTGGCGATTATATACGGCCGAGCTTGCGAGGTATCAGTCGCCTTACCGAAGGCGAAAACGAACGTTTGAAAATTTTCTTGGAACAAAGATTGAGCAATTTAATTTCTAAGACCGGCTGCACGGCGCTCATTAAACACAAAATCGACGTGGGCGACCATCCGCCCATTAAACAACGGTATTATCAAGTTTCGCCGAAAGTTCGCGAAGCTATTTATGAACAAGTCGACCAATTGCTCGCGGATGGTATTATTGAGCCTTCGAACAGCGCGTGGTCCAGTCCGATCGTTACGGTGCGTAAACCGAACGGCACCTATAGATTTTGCTTAGACTTCCGCAAAGTCAATGACGCGACGAGGAAAGACGCGTATCCGTTGCCGATTATGAACAGCATTTTGGATAAACTTCGGGCAGTCCGATATATCTCGACGTTAGATCTGAGTCAGGCCTACTTTCAGATTCCGTTAGAGGAAGAGAGTAAGGAAATTACGGCTTTTACAGTGCCTGGAAGAGGACTGCATCAATTTATTCGTATGCCGTACGGCCTGACCAACGCGCCCGCGACATTCCAAAAATTGCTAGATAGTTTAATCGGGGCGGAAATGGAGCCGTTCGCGTTTGCATACTTGGACGACATTATCATCGTAACTACCACCTTTGACGAGCATGTGCAGTGGCTGGGACGGATTCTGGATAAAATACAGGACGCCGGCCTAGCAATAAATCCGGAGAAATGTGAATTCTGCCGGTCTGAAGTCCGGTATCTCGGGTTTATTGTTCATGAGGACGGCCTCAAAATAGATCAAGAGAAAATTCGGCCGATTCTCGAATATCCGGAACCGCGTACGGTGAAGCAGTTACAGCGATTTCTCGGCATGGCTTCTTGGTACCGGAAGTTTATCCCGGGATTCGCCACAATCGCCAAAAGCTTAACCCAGCTACTGCGCAAAGATAGAAAATGGACATGGACCGACGCGCAAAGATCTTCGTTCGAACATCTCCGACAGATGATAGCTACCGCGCCCGTGTTAATCTACCCGCATTTCGAGCTGCCCTTTGTATTACAAACGGACGCGAGCACTGTGGGATTCGGTGCAGTCTTAACGCAAGATATTTCAGGAGTAGAACGTGTGGTGGCCTACGCAAGTCGTACGTTAAATGACGCCGAACGAAAGTATACGACAACCGAGCAAGAGTGTTTAGCCGTTTTATGGGCCATCCGAAAATTTCGTCCGTATTTAGAGGGTTACCATTTCACGGTTATCACGGACCATAGCAGCCTACGCTGGCTGAAAAATTTGAAAGATCCGACAGGTCGCTTAGCTCGATGGGCACTTGACATGCAAAATTACGATTTTGAAATTATCCATCGGAAGGGAGCATTGCATCACGTTCCCGACGCACTTTCGCGAATGTTCGAAACAGAGGCCCTCGCGAGCGAGCTCGCAGATAACATTAGCCCGCCGTTACATAATGTCCACCCGGTCGTCGGTGCGCTGACCCACGTACACGAAATTCAGGTCGCAGAAAAATTAGCACAAATCGCCGCTCTTCCCGATCCTTGGTACGACGCGAAATACGCGGCCGTATCAAAATCCCCGGACAACCGGGATTGGAAAGTAGAAGGAGAACGGCTGTTTTTTAAGCGAACCAATCCAATAACATCGGAATTATTAAAAGGCGACCTGAATGAGTGGAAATGGGTTCCCAAAAATTCGGAAAAATTAGAAATCTTATCCGAAGCGCACGACGAGCCGCAAGCAGGACACCTCGGGCGCGAGAAAACATACCAACGGCTCGCGATTAGATATTATTGGCCGCGAATGTATCGGGATATCGCGAAATATGTAAATAAGTGCGAAACATGTCAACTGACAAAAGTCGAGCAAGCGCCTGCCGGCGGCGAAATGGGCCGCCGTATAATTCACAGCCCATGGACCGTGATAGCCGCGGATGTAATGGGACCGCTCCCGCGTAGTCGGGCAGGCTTTATGTATATCCTGGTAATCCAAGATCTTTTTACGAAATGGATTGAAGTCTGCCCGCTTAGAAAAGCTACCGGGAAAAAGATCGGCGACGCCCTTGAGGATTTATTTTTTTCACGATGGGGTGTACCCAAAGTCCTACTAACAGATAACGGTACAGCGTTCGTGAATACGACGCTCAAGAAACTCGCGGCGGAATATGGACTACGTCTGGCCACCACTCCTCCTTACCACCCACATGCGAATCCTGTCGAACGGATTAACCGCGTCTTAAAAACTATGATCGTCGCCTATATTGACCAAGACCATCGCGATTGGGATGTCTATCTTCCTCAGCTCCGGTTCGCATATAACACCGCGAATCACTCCGCGATCGAAACATCGCCGGCTTTCCTTAATTTCGGTCACGAGCCCGTTCCGGCTCGCTGTTTCCGTGAGGGGGAGGGGGCGAGCGGAGCTGAGACAGGGGACACGTCTCCAACCGACCGTGCACAATGGTCGGATCGCATGGGAAAAATAGGCGACCTGCGGAAATGGGTGCTCGAAAGCCTGGAAGCAGCTTATGTAAAGACCAGCCATCACTACAATTTGCGGCGAAGGAATCGCGAGTTTCGGGTGGGTGACCTAGTGTTGAAGAGGCAACACGTGCTGTCTTCGGCAGCACATAATTTTGCGGCAAAACTAGCTACGAAGTTCCACGGACCCTTCCGTATCGCGAAAAAACTATCGCCGGCAGTCTATGAGTGCGAAACCATGGAAGGCAGACAGGCTGGCAAAGTACATGTACAGGAATTAAAGCCGTACGTGGGCACCCTTTAAGGATAAGGGGCATTTATGTACTTTTTAATGTATAAATATCTAAGGTGTTGAATTGACGTAGAGGGTAGAATAGAGTGTTATTGGTGTGCGGGTCTCCCCTTTCAGGATGTCCGAGCAAGGAAAAGCACGGGCGGAGGAGACGAGCGAGTCGGATGACTCCTTCGTCTCAGCACTGGACGTCCAGGAAGTGCCCTGGATGTGGCCAGAGACAGAACTACCCAAAGAAGAGAGCCTGGCTCTCCGGGCCCGGGCAAGAGGCAGGCGTCTCCTCGCCCCGAGTCGAGCTCCGACGCCCGTTAATAGGGCCAGGCCCCCGATCGGTCGGGGCCAAAGAAGAGGAGTAAGACCGACCGAAATCAACCCGTTAGGACTACTGGCCGACCGGGTAGAAGGAATCCGGCAGGCGCAAAGGGAGGCCTGGGCGGCCCACGAGGCCCAAACTCCTCCAGCCCCAGCCCCGGGACCACAGGGCAACCCCGCCCTCGTCACCGAGGTCCTGTGGAGGTATGGAGCGCGGCCCGAAGATCTTCGGGACCCAGACCGCCTCCATGCCTTGATGGAGCAACCCACCAACTCCTGCTGGAACTGTGGCAGTCCGGGCCACATGCAGTCCCGGTGCCCCCTTCCAAGGGGAAAATACTGCCGCCGATGTGGCGCCAAGGGCACCACGGCTCTTCGGTGCCACTACTCCTCGCGCCCCTGGCACCGCCAGGAGGCTAAATTTGCCGCGAAAATGCGGCCGAGGAGCTAGCGGCCGCCGACCAACCGCGGCCGCGAGAAGAAGGGCCGCCGACCACCCGCGACCCGGGGTCGAGGGGGGCGAATTCCACCGGCCTTCGGGCCAAGCCCCCCACCCCCCCACACCAAAACACTGAACGAGAACAAAAGACTGCATGGCTAACACCGGCCAGAGAAGACGGGAGAGACGCTCGAAGACCAGGCACGCTCGTGCAAAGTATTCGCTGCCACGCTCTTTAAACACCTGAGCGTGGTATTACGAGCAGGAGGGAAGGGCGGAACCACGCCGAGGCAGATAACACCTGTGCCTCACCACCAGCGAAGCAGCGGAACACCGAGCACCGAGCGCTCGGCCGAAGATCACCGACGGTTGCCGAAGTCAGCGAGCACCAGCCGAACGGGACAGCAGCCCGCAAGACCAGCGCGGCGGCCGAGCCGCCGCGAAGATTCCCGATCATCGCCGACAGCGGAGTACGGGCGAGCCACCAAGCGCCGGCAACGCACAGCTGATGGCGGCCGGCGAGCACGTGGCCGTACGACTGCGAAGAGGAATCGGCGCGCGCAGCTGTCTACTGCAGGATCGCCTGCTGCTAGCTGCCTTCACCGGATCGCCTGGAACAAGATTACCAGCGTCACGTCTTCTCACCACCTACGTGATCTACCCCTCTAGTCACCTGTAGAGTAGTAAAGATAGCTTAAGACCTAGTCAACACTAGTCGTGTGTGTCCTACGTACGAGGAGGTAATATCATTCATTAACATCTAGTCAAGCGTGCCTGTGATACATGTACTTATGTCCGTCCAATTCAACAGGGTGAAGGAAATCGAGTTCGCCTGAATTGGAGCAACGATACGAGGAGCCCGAAAAGGCAAAAGGATTTGGGTACGAGGAGTGTGGGGCAGCGGATAAACCCGGCCCCCTTAAAGGGTGGGGGGGGGGGGGGGTGACGGGGCTAGTTTGCCTCGCCACACGTTCTCCTCGCTCCAGCAAGGGAGGCCGGGCGAACGCCCGCCGTGTCTCTCTCTCTCTCTCACACTCGTACGCGCGGGCTAACCCGACATCGTCGCTCCAAGGCAGGCACAGGCGAAAATAACAGGCACTAATGCGAATTGGAACGCCGAGAGGCACCTAGGTAGGCGCGACGGACTGAGCCACCTAGTGGGACGGCTATCCGTTTAGGCGAGGAGAAGAGTCCGGCTCACAGGGATGCGCAACCTGCCAGGCTGGATAAGCTGGGGCCCGTCCAGCCGACGCTGGAGACGCCCCTGAGGACGGACAACCAACCGAGGGACGACGAGGCGACGACGTTGGATGCCCGTCACTCTTGATGTTCGACCTGCTCAGCTCGGCGGATCGCCCAAGGCGGTCGATACATGAGGTCGAAGTCGGTCCTAGCGCGCGGGATCGATTTCGACACCGTCTAACGGATGGAGCCACGGAAGGATCCGGGGGTAGTGGCGCTGAGGGTGTGAGGCCGCTTAACGAATTAGGGGCTCTCTCTCGTCACTCAGATTGCGACCGTCCTAGCGACTACTAGCCTTCCGAGCGCTTTTTGTTGATTAGAGAGTGAGTGACGAGAGAGAAGAGAGAGACTGCCGAAAGATACCGAAATTCGAACGACCAGACGTCTGGAACTTATTGTGACCAGTCCGACTGGATTAAGGAGGAATAATCGGCTAAAAACCACCGGCCGAATTAAGATCAGGGTAAGCCTCGCACCCTCTTCCCCTATCCTTTGGGATCTTTCCGTAAAGTTCCGAGCCCAGTAGTCGGGTTCCTCGTATTTGTTGTATTTGCTATTAGAGTCCAATAAGCCTGTTTGTGCCCTGCCTTCCTTGGTGCGAATTCGCACTTCGCATCTGAGTCGCGTGGTAGCATTGTAGACTGCGTTCGCCGAACAAAGTGGCCGCCATCTTGCCACTTGTTTCCGGGATTCGCGATCGATAGCCCATTCGAACGGGCGTGCGTTCCTCTAGAGATTTGCGGCGTACAACGTCCGCGGAAGTTCGGCTTCCTTAATTGTAGCAGTCCGGTAATCGACCGACCATCTGTCGATCGCTCGCGACGCGTTTCCCTACTGCGTGATTAAATTGTACAGGGGCCCTTGTGGCTTATGATCGAGAGCGCGTTAGCTCGATTTGCCGTAGGTTATTTAGTTGTAGCACCGTCGGTCCGCCCGACATAAATAAACAGGGCGCTGTTATTTAACACAACTTTTGGGTAACATTCTTCAGCTATTCGTTCGCCCAGTGTGTCGTCACCGGTCTCCCTTGTTCCCCGCCGCTCTCCCATTACATCTGGCCAGCCGGGCCAACATTCGCGTTTCCCACCGAGCTTTCTCTCTCGCTCGAGTTTTCCATCTCCTCTGGGTAGCACATTCTTATAAATTTTGGTCTCGGTCACGGGACCTGGCGCCCTTTAAGCGCCCAGAGGACTCGGGATTCAGAGAGGAGGCTCGGTCGAAGTATTCCCCGCTTTCCTGACAAGCCAACGAGAACGGCGAAATCGGGAAAGCGGTGGCATCTTCTCCAACGAAAGGCCGATATGAAGCTACACCCAATCTTTTATTTTTCGAAACGCACCACCGAAACCGAAAGCCGATATCACAGCTTTGAGCTCGAGACTCTAGCCATTATATATTCCTTGCGAAGATTTCGAGTGTACTTGCAAGGCGTCAAGTTTAAAATACTTACCGATTGTAACTCCCTTCGGATGACCCTCGATAAAAAGGAGATCAACCCGCGAATCGCAAGATGGGCGCTGGAGTTACAAAGTTACGATTATGAAATCGAGCACAGGCCCGGTGCACGCATGGGCCACGTGGATGCCCTAAGCAGATCGGCAACAGTATTAATAGTGGAAGTAAACTCGTTCGAACTCAACTTATCGTTAATGCAGAGTCAGGACCCAACAATAGCCGAAATTAGAAAAGATTTAGAAGCAAGAGAGCATCATTTGTTCGAGATGCGAAATGGTCTCGTGTATCGCAAACGAGGCGATGATTTGTTGTTTTACGTACCGAGCGCCATGAAAAAGAATGTGATTTTCCGTTATCACGATGAAATGGGGCATTTAGGAGCCGACAAAACAACTTCCACCATCCTACAAAGCTATTGGTTTCCTAAAGCTAGAGATAAGGTTGTCGAACACATAAAAAACTGCTTGAAATGCATCTCTTACTCCCCGCCGACGGGCAAGGGTGAAGGAACCCTTTATAGCATACCGAAAGGGAATGTGCCCTTCGATACAATCCACATTGACCACTTTGGTCCGATAGATCGCGAGCGTGCCGTCAAACGTCATGTACTGCTAGTGGTTGACGGATTCAGTAAATACGTCAAATTATATGCGACGAAAACGACGTCGTCTAGGGAAACAATCGCGTGTCTTAGGCTCTATTTTTCGCACTACGGTAGACCGAACACGATCGTCTCTGATCGAGGCAGCGGCTTCACCTCAAAAGACTTCGAGGAATTCCTTAATGACAATAGTATTAGGCATGTAAAAATAGCTACAGCGTCGCCGCAAGCGAACGGCCAGGTCGAGCGATATAACCGCGTTCTTGGCCCAATGCTGGCGAAATTAGCCGAAGATCGCCCTGGGAAACACTGGCATCAAGTGCTAGATAATGTCGAGTACGCACTAAACAATACGGTGAGCAAAACGACAGGCGAAACCCCTTGCAAACTATTGTTCGGAGTCGGTCAGAGAGGAAATATTCCAGATCAATTAAAGCTGTACCTAGATTCTAATATCGCCTCTAAGACGCAAAGCATCGAGGACGTCCGAAAAAGAGCCGAACAAAAAATGTCGCGTCACAACAGTACAACAAGCGGTACTACGATAAAAAGCATAAACCTCCGCATGGCTATGAAGTAGGAGATTTGGTAATGCTGAAGAACTTCGAAACAACACCCGGCGTGTCTAAAAAACTGATCCCAAGATTTAAAGGTCCATACGAGATCATCCGGAAATTAAGGAACGATCGTTACGTTGTGGCTGATGTAGAGGGCTTCCAACAAACCCAGAGACCCTGGGTCTGTTCGGAGTGGCAGTTTGCTCAGTTTCCAACCAGTTTCCAATCGTCAAACGCAGCAGCACCTTACGAGAAAGCAAATCGCAAACTGGTTGGAAACCGAGCAAACCGCCACTCCGAACAAACCCCCTATCAGGGCATTTGGGCTCCAGACAACATGCGGCCGTGGAAGTCTTGCGAGATTGCGACACATCATTAGTATGTACTGTGACGTTGCAGTTTTGCTGCACGTCACAAGATTCAGCGTATTGCACGTCCTCGGACACGCTCGGGGCTCGGGGTGGGAATTGGTAGCGAATTAGATGAAATGAGTGAACAATTAAGGTTCCCAACGACACCTAGGGGGAACAGTTAACACCTTTGAGTTACAGCGTAACCAATACACAGCATAGGAGTCGGATCACCACCCATTGGCGTCGACCATCTACGCACCGCTGCGTAGAGCAGCGGATTCAGGGCCGCATCGCGCGGAGAAATTGCTTATTTTACTTAGGATTAGGAACTTGCAGACTGATGCCAGTTAGTGGTCGAAGCCCTCCGATTTCTCGGTCGGAAGGGACAGAGGGACACCCACTTGCCTGCTCCGGACTGGGCTTGGGGGTGCGGAAGAGCCGGCTCCAAATTCTCTCTGCCCTCACCGTTGAACCACCGTTGTGGCAACGTGTGGGCAACTTCGACATTTTCGTGTCTTCCACTCGCGAGGCACACCTTCGTGCCCGCTATGTGAGTGGATTTTTGTGTATAGGGTTGATAGAGGAATTATCAGCCCTGAAGGATTCCTCCCTTCATTATAGGGCAGGGTGTCGATTATCGACTACCTGCGGCCCTGCCAGAGTTCTAACGCGAGTCAGAACTCTGTTTTTGCTTCCGCTAAGGAAGACGGCGGTTTTTGGCCAAGCCGCCGAACTTCCGCGGAAATACGCTGTGCAGATAATACAGTCCTTAGAAGATCCTAAGAAAGTAAGTGAGGAACCCTGGAGCCAATCACGAGGTGATTAAACGCAGACAGGAGCCAATCGTCGCGCCCGGAGAACTCGATCGGCGTGTATAAATTCAGCTAGAATTCGGCAAGAATCAACTCAGTCATCTCAGTGATATTGGTGCTACGTGAACTATTCCGAAAAACGCTATCAAGGATCCTCACTCCAGCCACGAGCAATTACGAGGACGACAACGCAGCTTCCTCTCCAAGTTTGTGATCGGTGAGCGGCTTATCTTGTGCCCTTTTCCATTTCGTTATTAGTGCCAATGGGCACTTGCGGGTGTGCTTCTGAGGCTGCGGGTGGGTTAATACTACCCTTGGCAATGTTAACGGTTTAATTATTGTGTAAAACGCCTTCACCATCTATTGTATATTGTGACTATTTTCGCGGCGGCTAACGTCCGCCCTTTTGTGAAACGCTTGGCGGCAGCCAAGGCAGCGGCGACTTCATCTGGTGAATAGAGTTACTGGGGATACGCTGAAATTAACTTGGTGACTATCGGGATTCCCTTTGGAATCTAATTTTGCGACTATCGGGATTCCCTTTGGAATCTAACTTTGTGACTATCGAGATTCCCTTTGGAATCTAACTTTGTGACTATCGAGATTCTTTGGAGTCTAATATTGTGGCTATCGAGATTCTTTGGAGTCTACTATTGGGGCTATCGAGATTCCTTTGGAGTCTAATATTGTGGCTATCGAGATTCCTTTGGAGTCTAATATTGTGGCTATCGAGATTCTTGGGAGTCTACTATTGGGGCTATCGAGATTCCTTTGGAGTCTAATATTGTGGCTATTGAGATTCCTTTGGAGTCTAACTTTGTGGCTATCGAGATTCCTTTTGGAGTCTACTTTGTGACTATCGAGATTCCTTTTGGAGTCTGACTTTGTGGCTATCGAGATTCCTTTTGGAGTCTACTCAGCGTCTAGCGAGATTCCTCCGGGAGTCTATAGTGTTGCTATCGGGATTCCTTCTGGAATCCATAATTGTGTCTATCGTGACTCCATCAGGAGTCTAATTGGGTATCCCGAGCTAATAGTTACACTTAAGAGAGCGTATCCACCCCAGTAACTCATATTGGAGGAGACCAGTGTAAAAATTTCCGTTCTCTGTTCTGAGTCGCGAACCTCCCCCTCTCCTTCTGAGTCTAGCTAGCCAGTTAATTGACGATAGTTAGAAGACTTTAGGTAATTCACCCTTCCGGAAAACCAAGTGGGTTCGGGCCCGGGGCCCGAACCAATGGAACCCGTGACGGTTCGCCTCCGAAGGGTCCTAGTAGTACGTTGGCGACGAGTGCACGTCCGGATTCAAATTACCCGCCGCGGCATTATTGTCCGGCTGAACGGGGCTCGATTTGAGTTCGGCCGCCTGCGACTGGACCAAGTGGCCACAATCCACTATCGCCGTTTTCGTTTGAATGCAATCAGGACCCAATACGGGAGGCTCTTGGCCGTCTGCAATAACAGCTTCCGGGTTGGGTTAAGTTGCGTGGGCCAACGTCGACGGTTAATAATCAAAGGACCGCGTCTAGATATGAATATGGCCTGGACGGCGTAAGGCAGCGTGGACCATAGTCCATCGTCAGGAATCATAGTTCGTTTTCTTTTGATAAAACCGCTCGCGCGGTTAGATTCCCCCGTTTTCCTCTTTTTCGATTTATTTTTGTTTAAGTTTTCTCTGCCCACGAAATTTAATCACCAAAGGGGAACCTCCATCCTACCCCTAGCCCCTCGCCAGTCATTGGGGAATAAATAATTTCGTGGCAAGAAATTTGGCGCCCTACGTAGGGGCCTAATTGCGACTCAGACAGAGGATATTGTATGGTATATTATTCTAGTTGTGGCAAATGAAGGACTGTTATTGCGTTGGCCTGTCAGGCTATGAAAACCCATATGCTGAATAATTTGTTTTCTACATCTCGACAATTACGCGCTTAGTATACATCCGAGTATCCGTTCTCCTTCGACCGGATCGGGTGAGAGAGTCAGTGCGAGAGATAAATAGACTATTAAAGTTTTTGTGTAGTACCGTGAGTCTCAGGGAGACTCGGCGGAAAGTTTTGTGCGTTTCGGGCATCCTCGTATGGACGACCCGAAATATTCGTGGATTCAGTTATTGGAACACGGCCCCTTATTAGAGGCTTTATTGAGACGTAGACTTTCGGTGCGAGGCGATACAGAGACACTTCGGTATCGCTTGCTCCGAAGTCTGCAATACGAATTTGGAGAGGGCGACGATCCTGCCTCTCCGTGGCTAGCTTTAGGAGCAGCCGGTATGTCTGACCACTCTCGCACTCCCTCCCCCACCCCACCCGAGGGTGGGACAGCGGAACAAGGAGAAAATTTTGTACCGCTCCCGGGACCGCTCAAACAGAGGTTCAGCGAGGCGGCGACACCACAGCCGGCTACCTCCCGCGCCCCTCCGAACCTTCCCTATCATGCTACCCACGAGATGGGCAGCACGCCATCCTCCGGCGCACTCTCCGGTGGAGGCTCAACTTCCCGAGCATATGACTTAATGAGAAAGTGGAATTTGCGTTTTTCCGGCGGTGAAAATGAAGACGCTGAAGCTTTCCTAACTCGCATTAGCGAAGGGAGACGCTTCAGCGATATCTCGGACGATGACGCCCTGTCTTGCCTCCCTTTCTTTCTGACGGGAGTAGCTTTACTCTGGTATCGCGTCAATTACGAACGTTGGATTAGCTGGCGCGATTTTGTAACAGCTTGGCGACAGAGATTCTCGGATACGGATTTCCAAATCCGCTTGGAAATGGACATCCAAAATCGAACTCAAGGAGAGCACGAGAAAGTTCTCGACTACTTCACGTTTATGCGGTATATGTATTCGCGCTTAGAGCCTGCTTGGACTGAAGAAAAACAGATTAAATACGTGCATCGTAATCTCCATCCGAGGATCGCACGATTCATACATCGCTTTGACCTAGCCAGCTTGGACGCGTTAGAACAAGCGGCCGTAGAAGTCGAAAAGGCTACGCGAGTTCAATATCTTCCACCACCGCGACCAGAGTCAATGTTATTGCCAGATGTAGGTTACAAACCGCCAAAAGGAGCGCAAAAACCACGAGCTCGGGCGGCGGCGGCAGTCGAGACGCATGCCGTCAAAACAAATCTTTCAGTGAAGGAAAAGAAGCCTCTGTCTGGCAGGGGGGGGGGGGGGGCAAGACGCCGGGCAAGATCGCGCACGCGACAACACGACTTCCCACTCCCATCGCTGGGAAGCAGGTTGCGAAAACGCCGTCCGAAAACGCATCAAAAGTCACGTGCTGGAATTGTAATCAAGCCGGACACCTTTCGCGGGATTGCACCGAAGCACGGGTTATCCATTGCTATCGCTGCGGTAGCAAAGGAGTAACCGTAAGAACATGTAGTAAATGCTCGGGAAACCCTTAGAGTCCTCGGAACGACTACCCAGTTCGGAGGGCACGGATCATGTCAGTTTAAATGTAAATATAGATTTAGAGTTCGAGTTTGAATATTCGCCGTTGCGAAATAAGTTTGTGAATTTATTAGATTATAGTGGTGATGAGGCCATCAGGCCTATTGAAGTAATCGCGCAAGCGAAACATTTAAAACCTTTAATTTATGTTTGGGCGAGTCTCGGGGAAAATCCCGTCAAAATCATGGTGGACACCGGTTCATCATGTTGTTTTGTTAGTAAAGAAATATTAGAAGATTTAAGTTTATTATCTGAAATTAAGAAAACAATTAAGCCTCGTTATTTTGAATTGGCCAATGGCCAGGTCGACAGTACCAACGAGGAAATCACGTTATTTTTGACTCTAGAGACTAAGACTCGGAAAATTAAGGCAATTGTTTTGCCACATTTAGTGGTTGCCTGTATTCTGGAAGTAGACGGTATTGGAAAATTTGGTTTTGTTCCCGACATCAGTAAAGGAATTTGGTATTTTTCGGAAAATCCTAAGAAACATTTTGTTATTAATTCTGTTCAGCAAGCATTATTTTGTTTGGGTATTCGAGAACTCACTGTCGAACAAGACGACAGGCTGAGACAATTTTTAGACGAATGGATACCTTCTGTCACTGTGGGTAAAGGCCTCACAAATTTAATTGAACATAAAATTGATGTAGGGGATAGCGCGCCAATTAAGCAGCGCTACTATCCCGTCTCTCCGAAAGTACAAGAACTCATCTACCAAGAGGTAGACAGGTTACTTCGCGAAAACGTAATCGAGCCATCAGAAAGCGCGTGGTCAACCCCTATTGTAATGGTCAAGAAGCCCAACGGCACTTATCGTTTTTGTTTGGATTTCCGACGAGTAAATTCAGTCTCAAAGAAGGATGGATATCCTCTCCCGATTATGGCAAGCATTCTTGATAAATTACGCGCGGCTCACTATATTTCGACCATCGATTTAAGTCAAGCATATTTCCAAATTCCGCTGGAGGAAAAAAGTAAGGAGATTACCGCTTTCACTGTACCCGGGAAAGGCTTATATCAATTTATACGAATGCCTTTTGGCCTTACGGGAGCTCCAGCCACTTTTCAGCGATTGTTAGACCAGCTAATCGGTCCGGAAATGGAGCCAAATGCGTTCGCCTATTTAGACGATATAATTATCGTATCGCGAACTTTCGAAGAACATCTCGTTTGGCTCGAAACCGTATTTAAGACCATCTCAAAAGCTGGGCTGGAGATCAATCCCGATAAATGCGAATTTTGTTGCTCCGAGGTACGGTATTTAGGCTTTTTGGTAAACAAGGACGGGTTAAGGGTAGATCCAGAGAAGGTAGCCCCTTTAATGGAATATCCAGCGCCAATGAACTTGAAACAATTACGCCGTTTCCTTGGAATGACGTCTTGGTATCGTCGATTCATACCGCGCTATGCTACCATAGCGGAGCCTCTTCACCGGTTACAGAGAAAGAACCAATTATGGTCATGGACAGACGAACATCAGTCTGCTCTTGAGGAACTTAAATCGATGGTCGCGACCGCGCCTACATTAGTCTATCCGAATTTTGAAATTCCTTTTGTGTTACAAACCGACGCCAGCCAAGTAGGGCTGGGCGCGGTACTAACCCAAACTATCGACGGCGTGGAAAGAGTGATTGCTTTCGCGAGTCGTACATTAAATCCCGCGGAGCGAAATTACTGCACGTCGGAACAAGAATGTCTTGCCATAGTCTGGGCTGTAAAGAAATTCAGGCAATATCTAGAAGGCTATCATTTTATCGTATTTACTGACCACGCCAGCCTAACTAGTAGAGTAGAGTAGAGTAGAGTAGAGTAGAGTAGAGTAGAGTAGAGTAGAGTAGAGTAGAGTAGAGTAGAGTAGAGTAGAGTAGAGTAGAGTAGAGTAGAGTAGAGTAGAGTAGAGTAGAGTAGAGTAGAGTAGAGTAGAGTAGAGTAGAGTAGAGTAGAGTAGAGTAGAGTAGAGTAGAGTAGAGTAGAGTAGAGTAGAGTAGAGTAGAGTAGAGTAGAGTAGAGTAGAGTAGAGTAGAGTAGAGTAGAGTAGAGTAGAGTAGAGTAGAGTAGAGTAGAGTAGAGTAGAGTAGAGTAGAGTAGAGTAGAGTAGAGTAGAGTAGAGTAGAGTAGAGTAGAGTAGAGTAGAGTAGAGTAGAGTAGAGTAGAGTAGAGTAGAGTAGAGTAGAGTAGAGTAGAGTAGAGTAGAGTAGAGTAGAGTAGAGTAGAGTAGAGTAGAGTAGAGTAGAGTAGAGTAGAGTAGAGTAGAGTAGAGTAGAGTAGAGTAGAGTAGAGTAGAGTAGAGTAGAGTAGAGTAGAGTAGAGTAGAGTAGAGTAGAGTAGAGTAGAGTAGAGTAGAGTAGAGTAGAGTAGAGTAGAGTAGAGTAGAGTAGAGTAGAGTAGAGTAGAGTAGAGTAGAGTAGAGTAGAGTAGAGTAGAGTAGAGTAGAGTAGAGTAGAGTAGAGTAGAGTAGAGTAGAGTAGAGTAGAGTAGAGTAGAGTAGAGTAGAGTAGAGTAGAGTAGAGTAGAGTAGAGTAGAGTAGAGTAGAGTAGAGTAGAGTAGAGTAGAGTAGAGTAGAGTAGAGTAGAGTAGAGTAGAGTAGAGTAGAGTAGAGTAGAGTAGAGTAGAGTAGAGTAGAGTAGAGTAGAGTAGAGTAGAGTAGAGTAGAGTAGAGTAGAGTAGAGTAGAGTAGAGTAGAGTAGAGTAGAGTAGAGTAGAGTAGAGTAGAGTAGAGTAGAGTAGAGTAGAGTAGAGTAGAGTAGAGTAGAGTAGAGTAGAGTAGAGTAGAGTAGAGTAGAGTAGAGTAGAGTAGAGTAGAGTAGAGTAGAGTAGAGTAGAGTAGAGTAGAGTAGAGTAGAGTAGAGTAGAGTAGAGTAGAGTAGAGTAGAGTAGAGTAGAGTAGAGTAGAGTAGAGTAGAGTAGAGTAGAGTAGAGTAGAGTAGAGTAGAGTAGAGTAGAGTAGAGTAGAGTAGAGTAGAGTAGAGTAGAGTAGAGTAGAGTAGAGTAGAGTAGAGTAGAGTAGAGTAGAGTAGAGTAGAGTAGAGTAGAGTAGAGTAGAGTAGAGTAGAGTAGAGTAGAGTAGAGTAGAGTAGAGTAGAGTAGAGTAGAGTAGAGTAGAGTAGAGTAGAGTAGAGTAGAGTAGAGTAGAGTAGAGTAGAGTAGAGTAGAGTAGAGTAGAGTAGAGTAGAGTAGAGTAGAGTAGAGTAGAGTAGAGTAGAGTAGAGTAGAGTAGAGTAGAGTAGAGTAGAGTAGAGTAGAGTAGAGTAGAGTAGAGTAGAGTAGAGTAGAGTAGAGTAGAGTAGAGTAGAGTAGAGTAGAGTAGAGTAGAGTAGAGTAGAGTAGAGTAGAGTAGAGTAGAGTAGAGTAGAGTAGAGTAGAGTAGAGTAGAGTAGAGTAGAGTAGAGTAGAGTAGAGTAGAGTAGAGTAGAGTAGAGTAGAGTAGAGTAGAGTAGAGTAGAGTAGAGTAGAGTAGAGTAGAGTAGAGTAGAGTAGAGTAGAGTAGAGTAGAGTAGAGTAGAGTAGAGTAGAGTAGAGTAGAGTAGAGTAGAGTAGAGTAGAGTAGAGTAGAGTAGAGTAGAGTAGAGTAGAGTAGAGTAGAGTAGAGTAGAGTAGAGTAGAGTAGAGTAGAGTAGAGTAGAGTAGAGTAGAGTAGAGTAGAGTAGAGTAGAGTAGAGTAGAGTAGAGTAGAGTAGAGTAGAGTAGAGTAGAGTAGAGTAGAGTAGAGTAGAGTAGAGTAGAGTAGAGTAGAGTAGAGTAGAGTAGAGTAGAGTAGAGTAGAGTAGAGTAGAGTAGAGTAGAGTAGAGTAGAGTAGAGTAGAGTAGAGTAGAGTAGAGTAGAGTAGAGTAGAGTAGAGTAGAGTAGAGTAGAGTAGAGTAGAGTAGAGTAGAGTAGAGTAGAGTAGAGTAGAGTAGAGTAGAGTAGAGTAGAGTAGAGTAGAGTAGAGTAGAGTAGAGTAGAGTAGAGTAGAGTAGAGTAGAGTAGAGTAGAGTAGAGTAGAGTAGAGTAGAGTAGAGTAGAGTAGAGTAGAGTAGAGTAGAGTAGAGTAGAGTAGAGTAGAGTAGAGTAGAGTAGAGTAGAGTAGAGTAGAGTAGAGTAGAGTAGAGTAGAGTAGAGTAGAGTAGAGTAGAGTAGAGTAGAGTAGAGTAGAGTAGAGTAGAGTAGAGTAGAGTAGAGTAGAGTAGAGTAGAGTAGAGTAGAGTAGAGTAGAGTAGAGTAGAGTAGAGTAGAGTAGAGTAGAGTAGAGTAGAGTAGAGTAGAGTAGAGTAGAGTAGAGTAGAGTAGAGTAGAGTAGAGTAGAGTAGAGTAGAGTAGAGTAGAGTAGAGTAGAGTAGAGTAGAGTAGAGTAGAGTAGAGTAGAGTAGAGTAGAGTAGAGTAGAGTAGAGTAGAGTAGAGTAGAGTAGAGTAGAGTAGAGTAGAGTAGAGTAGAGTAGAGTAGAGTAGAGTAGAGTAGAGTAGAGTAGAGTAGAGTAGAGTAGAGTAGAGTAGAGTAGAGTAGAGTAGAGTAGAGTAGAGTAGAGTAGAGTAGAGTAGAGTAGAGTAGAGTAGAGTAGAGTAGAGTAGAGTAGAGTAGAGTAGAGTAGAGTAGAGTAGAGTAGAGTAGAGTAGAGTAGAGTAGAGTAGAGTAGAGTAGAGTAGAGTAGAGTAGAGTAGAGTAGAGTAGAGTAGAGTAGAGTAGAGTAGAGTAGAGTAGAGTAGAGTAGAGTAGAGTAGAGTAGAGTAGAGTAGAGTAGAGTAGAGTAGAGTAGAGTAGAGTAGAGTAGAGTAGAGTAGAGTAGAGTAGAGTAGAGTAGAGTAGAGTAGAGTAGAGTAGAGTAGAGTAGAGTAGAGTAGAGTAGAGTAGAGTAGAGTAGAGTAGAGTAGAGTAGAGTAGAGTAGAGTAGAGTAGAGTAGAGTAGAGTAGAGTAGAGTAGAGTAGAGTAGAGTAGAGTAGAGTAGAGTAGAGTAGAGTAGAGTAGAGTAGAGTAGAGTAGAGTAGAGTAGAGTAGAGTAGAGTAGAGTAGAGTAGAGTAGAGTAGAGTAGAGTAGAGTAGAGTAGAGTAGAGTAGAGTAGAGTAGAGTAGAGTAGAGTAGAGTAGAGTAGAGTAGAGTAGAGTAGAGTAGAGTAGAGTAGAGTAGAGTAGAGTAGAGTAGAGTAGAGTAGAGTAGAGTAGAGTAGAGTAGAGTAGAGTAGAGTAGAGTAGAGTAGAGTAGAGTAGAGTAGAGTAGAGTAGAGTAGAGTAGAGTAGAGTAGAGTAGAGTAGAGTAGAGTAGAGTAGAGTAGAGTAGAGTAGAGTAGAGTAGAGTAGAGTAGAGTAGAGTAGAGTAGAGTAGAGTAGAGTAGAGTAGAGTAGAGTAGAGTAGAGTAGAGTAGAGTAGAGTAGAGTAGAGTAGAGTAGAGTAGAGTAGAGTAGAGTAGAGTAGAGTAGAGTAGAGTAGAGTAGAGTAGAGTAGAGTAGAGTAGAGTAGAGTAGAGTAGAGTAGAGTAGAGTAGAGTAGAGTAGAGTAGAGTAGAGTAGAGTAGAGTAGAGTAGAGTAGAGTAGAGTAGAGTAGAGTAGAGTAGAGTAGAGTAGAGTAGAGTAGAGTAGAGTAGAGTAGAGTAGAGTAGAGTAGAGTAGAGTAGAGTAGAGTAGAGTAGAGTAGAGTAGAGTAGAGTAGAGTAGAGTAGAGTAGAGTAGAGTAGAGTAGAGTAGAGTAGAGTAGAGTAGAGTAGAGTAGAGTAGAGTAGAGTAGAGTAGAGTAGAGTAGAGTAGAGTAGAGTAGAGTAGAGTAGAGTAGAGTAGAGTAGAGTAGAGTAGAGTAGAGTAGAGTAGAGTAGAGTAGAGTAGAGTAGAGTAGAGTAGAGTAGAGTAGAGTAGAGTAGAGTAGAGTAGAGTAGAGTAGAGTAGAGTAGAGTAGAGTAGAGTAGAGTAGAGTAGAGTAGAGTAGAGTAGAGTAGAGTAGAGTAGAGTAGAGTAGAGTAGAGTAGAGTAGAGTAGAGTAGAGTAGAGTAGAGTAGAGTAGAGTAGAGTAGAGTAGAGTAGAGTAGAGTAGAGTAGAGTAGAGTAGAGTAGAGTAGAGTAGAGTAGAGTAGAGTAGAGTAGAGTAGAGTAGAGTAGAGTAGAGTAGAGTAGAGTAGAGTAGAGTAGAGTAGAGTAGAGTAGAGTAGAGTAGAGTAGAGTAGAGTAGAGTAGAGTAGAGTAGAGTAGAGTAGAGTAGAGTAGAGTAGAGTAGAGTAGAGTAGAGTAGAGTAGAGTAGAGTAGAGTAGAGTAGAGTAGAGTAGAGTAGAGTAGAGTAGAGTAGAGTAGAGTAGAGTAGAGTAGAGAGTAGAGTAGAGTAGAGTAGAGTAGAGTAGAGTAGAGTAGAGTAGAGTAGAGTAGAGTAGAGTAGAGTAGAGTAGAGTAGAGTAGAGTAGAGTAGAGTAGAGTAGAGTAGAGTAGAGTAGAGTAGAGTAGAGTAGAGTAGAGTAGAGTAGAGTAGAGTAGAGTAGAGTAGAGTAGAGTAGAGTAGAGTAGAGTAGAGTAGAGTAGAGTAGAGTAGAGTAGAGTAGAGTAGAGTAGAGTAGAGTAGAGTAGAGTAGAGTAGAGTAGAGTAGAGTAGAGTAGAGTAGAGTAGAGTAGAGTAGAGTAGAGTAGAGTAGAGTAGAGTAGAGTAGAGTAGAGTAGAGTAGAGTAGAGTAGAGTAGAGTAGAGTAGAGTAGAGTAGAGTAGAGTAGAGTAGAGTAGAGTAGAGTAGAGTAGAGTAGAGTAGAGTAGAGTAGAGTAGAGTAGAGTAGAGTAGAGTAGAGTAGAGTAGAGTAGAGTAGAGTAGAGTAGAGTAGAGTAGAGTAGAGTAGAGTAGAGTAGAGTAGAGTAGAGTAGAGTAGAGTAGAGTAGAGTAGAGTAGAGTAGAGTAGAGTAGAGTAGAGTAGAGTAGAGTAGAGTAGAGTAGAGTAGAGTAGAGTAGAGTAGAGTAGAGTAGAGTAGAGTAGAGTAGAGTAGAGTAGAGTAGAGTAGAGTAGAGTAGAGTAGAGTAGAGTAGAGTAGAGTAGAGTAGAGTAGAGTAGAGTAGAGTAGAGTAGAGTAGAGTAGAGTAGAGTAGAGTAGAGTAGAGTAGAGTAGAGTAGAGTAGAGTAGAGTAGAGTAGAGTAGAGTAGAGTAGAGTAGAGTAGAGTAGAGTAGAGTAGAGTAGAGTAGAGTAGAGTAGAGTAGAGTAGAGTAGAGTAGAGTAGAGTAGAGTAGAGTAGAGTAGAGTAGAGTAGAGTAGAGTAGAGTAGAGTAGAGTAGAGTAGAGTAGAGTAGAGTAGAGTAGAGTAGAGTAGAGTAGAGTAGAGTAGAGTAGAGTAGAGTAGAGTAGAGTAGAGTAGAGTAGAGTAGAGTAGAGTAGAGTAGAGTAGAGTAGAGTAGAGTAGAGTAGAGTAGAGTAGAGTAGAGTAGAGTAGAGTAGAGTAGAGTAGAGTAGAGTAGAGTAGAGTAGAGTAGAGTAGAGTAGAGTAGAGTAGAGTAGAGTAGAGTAGAGTAGAGTAGAGTAGAGTAGAGTAGAGTAGAGTAGAGTAGAGTAGAGTAGAGTAGAGTAGAGTAGAGTAGAGTAGAGTAGAGTAGAGTAGAGTAGAGTAGAGTAGAGTAGAGTAGAGTAGAGTAGAGTAGAGTAGAGTAGAGTAGAGTAGAGTAGAGTAGAGTAGAGTAGAGTAGAGTAGAGTAGAGTAGAGTAGAGTAGAGTAGAGTAGAGTAGAGTAGAGTAGAGTAGAGTAGAGTAGAGTAGAGTAGAGTAGAGTAGAGTAGAGTAGAGTAGAGTAGAGTAGAGTAGAGTAGAGTAGAGTAGAGTAGAGTAGAGTAGAGTAGAGTAGAGTAGAGTAGAGTAGAGTAGAGTAGAGTAGAGTAGAGTAGAGTAGAGTAGAGTAGAGTAGAGTAGAGTAGAGTAGAGTAGAGTAGAGTAGAGTAGAGTAGAGTAGAGTAGAGTAGAGTAGAGTAGAGTAGAGTAGAGTAGAGTAGAGTAGAGTAGAGTAGAGTAGAGTAGAGTAGAGTAGAGTAGAGTAGAGTAGAGTAGAGTAGAGTAGAGTAGAGTAGAGTAGAGTAGAGTAGAGTAGAGTAGAGTAGAGTAGAGTAGAGTAGAGTAGAGTAGAGTAGAGTAGAGTAGAGTAGAGTAGAGTAGAGTAGAGTAGAGTAGAGTAGAGTAGAGTAGAGTAGAGTAGAGTAGAGTAGAGTAGAGTAGAGTAGAGTAGAGTAGAGTAGAGTAGAGTAGAGTAGAGTAGAGTAGAGTAGAGTAGAGTAGAGTAGAGTAGAGTAGAGTAGAGTAGAGTAGAGTAGAGTAGAGTAGAGTAGAGTAGAGTAGAGTAGAGTAGAGTAGAGTAGAGTAGAGTAGAGTAGAGTAGAGTAGAGTAGAGTAGAGTAGAGTAGAGTAGAGTAGAGTAGAGTAGAGTAGAGTAGAGTAGAGTAGAGTAGAGTAGAGTAGAGTAGAGTAGAGTAGAGTAGAGTAGAGTAGAGTAGAGTAGAGTAGAGTAGAGTAGAGTAGAGTAGAGTAGAGTAGAGTAGAGTAGAGTAGAGTAGAGTAGAGTAGAGTAGAGTAGAGTAGAGTAGAGTAGAGTAGAGTAGAGTAGAGTAGAGTAGAGTAGAGTAGAGTAGAGTAGAGTAGAGTAGAGTAGAGTAGAGTAGAGTAGAGTAGAGTAGAGTAGAGTAGAGTAGAGTAGAGTAGAGTAGAGTAGAGTAGAGTAGAGTAGAGTAGAGTAGAGTAGAGTAGAGTAGAGTAGAGTAGAGTAGAGTAGAGTAGAGTAGAGTAGAGTAGAGTAGAGTAGAGTAGAGTAGAGTAGAGTAGAGTAGAGTAGAGTAGAGTAGAGTAGAGTAGAGTAGAGTAGAGTAGAGTAGAGTAGAGTAGAGTAGAGTAGAGTAGAGTAGAGTAGAGTAGAGTAGAGTAGAGTAGAGTAGAGTAGAGTAGAGTAGAGTAGAGTAGAGTAGAGTAGAGTAGAGTAGAGTAGAGTAGAGTAGAGTAGAGTAGAGTAGAGTAGAGTAGAGTAGAGTAGAGTAGAGTAGAGTAGAGTAGAGTAGAGTAGAGTAGAGTAGAGTAGAGTAGAGTAGAGTAGAGTAGAGTAGAGTAGAGTAGAGTAGAGTAGAGTAGAGTAGAGTAGAGTAGAGTAGAGTAGAGTAGAGTAGAGTAGAGTAGAGTAGAGTAGAGTAGAGTAGAGTAGAGTAGAGTAGAGTAGAGTAGAGTAGAGTAGAGTAGAGTAGAGTAGAGTAGAGTAGAGTAGAGTAGAGTAGAGTAGAGTAGAGTAGAGTAGAGTAGAGTAGAGTAGAGTAGAGTAGAGTAGAGTAGAGTAGAGTAGAGTAGAGTAGAGTAGAGTAGAGTAGAGTAGAGTAGAGTAGAGTAGAGTAGAGTAGAGTAGAGTAGAGTAGAGTAGAGTAGAGTAGAGTAGAGTAGAGTAGAGTAGAGTAGAGTAGAGTAGAGTAGAGTAGAGTAGAGTAGAGTAGAGTAGAGTAGAGTAGAGCTCCGTCCTCGGACCCCTGTTGTGGAACCTCGCGTATAACCAGGTCCTTGGTACCCCGCTCCCCGATGCCACCGATGTTGTCTGCTACGCGGACGACACGATCATTGTGGCCCGCGGGCCGGATTGGAGGGAGGTTCTACGCACGGCAGAGCTCTCCACCGCGAGAGTGGTGGAGGCCATAGAGTCGCTTGGACTCAGGGTTGCTGCGGCGAAAACGCAAACGCTGTGGTTTGTTCGGAAAGGGGGAACAGCCGCGCCACCCTGGAAAACTACCGTCCAAGTGGGGGACACCAGGGTCGAAATCGGTACCCACATGCGCTACCTTGGGCTCCTGGTGGATGGCCAGTGGGACTTCAGAGCCCACTTCGAGGCGTTGGCTCCCAAGGCCGTGAGAATTGCCGGAGCACTAAGCCGCCTCACACCCAACACCAGAGGTGCAGGCAGGAAGGCCCGGCGCCTGTACATGAACGTGGTCCGCTCCATTATCATGTACGGTGCCCCTATCTGGGCCAAGGGGAGGATTCCGGCGGTTAACAGGCAGGCTATTGGGAGCCTGTTCCGCCGAATGGCGATCCGGACGATCCGCGGCTATCGCACGGTGTCCGGTGTGGCCGCCAGCGCGCTCTCGGGGTGTCCGCCGTGGGAGATGGAGGCGACAGCCATCTCAGCGGCATACGCGGAGAGACATCGCATAGGTGAGACCCTCTGCGGCGAGGAGAAGCAACGCGCGCTACAAGACCTCCGCGCACATACGAGAACCAGACTGCTGGGCGACTGGCAGGCCTGGCTTCTGGAGCCGCGCAACAGCGCTCGTAGGGTTGCGGCGGCGGTGGGGCCAGTGGCAATACCCTGGGCCCACAGTGTCAAGACCCACGGTATCAGTTACCGCACGTGCCAGATGCTCACCGGCCACGGCTGCTTCGGTGAGTATCTGGCACGCATCAAGAAAGAGTACACCGCTGCATGCCATCACTGCAGCGGGCCTCTCGACGACGCCGAGCATACGCTCGAGGTGTGTCCCGCTTGGCACGAGCAGAGGGAGACCCTGCACCGCAGCGTAGGGCCGGACCTCTCGCACGCGGCCGTCGTTCGCGCGATGACCGAGGGCGCAGAGCAGTGGAAGGCCGTGGAGGACTTTGCGGAGGAAGTCCTCACGCGCAAGGAGGCGGCGGAGCGCGACAGAGAACGCTCTCGTGCGTTAAGCCGTCGGGGTCGCAGCCGGACCCGTTGGGGAGCGAGAGTGGGGGTGCGGTGCCCCTTCATTCTCTGAGTGGGTAGTGTTTCGCGTTGTTGTTGTGGGGGTGGGGGAATTCCCCTTTCTCTCCCCCTCTCGCGACGCGTAGGTACACCGGGGGTCTTGACTGGGGGGTCAAGGCCCTCCTTGCACAGGTGTACCTTAGTGGGAGTGCCTGCGCGTGTGGTCCGCGCAGGCACTGGGGTCCGACGGAACGTTTGAGGTGAGGCGCGCTGCAGCCTCGAGGTGCCGATCAGGGCGTGGGTCAGACGATATGCTTTCGCAGTTCCTGGCCCTCGCCCTGGAGGGTACATGTTTGTAGATCACCGTGGGGGTTTTAGCCGGTAGGAGTCCGGCATACCCCCGTCCACCCCCCCCCCCCCCAGGTGGGCGGGGGATCCATGAGGATTTCCCCCACGCAAAAAAAAAAAAAAAAAAAAAGGTCTGGGTTAGGTCTGGGTTAGGTCTGGGTTAGGTCTGGGTCGGCGTCAAGAAGAGAGTTGTCAAGGTGATTCTTCCACATTTTGACGCCTGGCTGGACAGGGAGCACGGAGTGCTCTCTTACAGAGTCTCCCAAATGCTTTCCGGGCACGGTGTGTTTGGGGATTATCTCTTCCGGATTG